>CM021109.1:351452720-351571536 GCA_007115665.2 Sequoiadendron giganteum | reverse complement strand
TCACCCAGTTAAGGGGAGCGCATAAGCCTAATCACCACACAAGCACAACATATAAGTTTGTTTTGTTTTAAGCCTGAAAAGACAATTTTCTAGTCTATGTGAAGATTTTGCTTCACAAAAATTTTAATGTTCTTTTTAATCGATATTGGGATTGATAAATTTGTTTTAATAAAAGCATAAATTGGCTACCCTAGGATTGATACATTTTAAAAACCAAAAGTGGCTATCCTAGGATTGATAAATTTTTAAAAACTAGAAGTGGCTACCCTAGGATTGATAAATTTTAGTCTAACTGTGAAACAAATTAAAATCTGACCGTGGTCGCATTGGACCCAAACTAAATTTACAAAAGCATTGAAACATTCCACCAAAGCAATATAAATTTTACCTGATGCGCTGAAATCGAAAGCGTCGAAACAGAGCACTGAAGTGCCAAATTTTGCCATGGAAGCACTAAATCAACTTTTCTAGAAATAGATCACCGATTCGCCAAAATAGGTCATGGAAGCATTAGATTTGAAAGCGTTGAAAGTTTTGACAGATGCGCTATAGCATCACAAAAGTTCTGAAATAGAGCATGGAAGCACCATAGTTTTCCATAGATGCACTATAGTATTTGACGAAAGCACTGAAATAGAACATGCCAAAAACCTACGTGACACTTTTTAGAAAAAATGATAAAAATGGGGTTAATGCCCCACGGTGGGCACCAAATTGTAAGTGTGAATAAGGTGTAAAGCAATAAAAAAATTCTTAATGAAACATTGCATCAAAGATCAAACTAATAACCAATTGAAATCATCTCATTGTCTCCTATCTTTAAAGATTTATTAAGTTAAGTACTCTCAGATTTAAATAACACTATTAACTATTATAATGACAATCTAAAGAATAGAATGATGCTGATGCAATGATATGGAACTAAATGTGATAATACTAGATGATAAAAGAAACTAAATTAGCATGGATTGACATGAAAATGATAAACAAAGCTACAGGAGGCAGCCATGATATGAAATCTTGAATGTTGGATGCTTGATGCTGGATGCTTGATGAATTCCTACAAAGTAAGAGTGCACAAGTTAGATAATCTGGATCCTTTTCTTGGTTGAATGAAACTTTATTTATAGATTTCCTGGCTGTAGAAATGCACGGGGATGGCAAAGAGAGGCTTGGATTCAATCTGGAGGATTCAATGGTGAAAGATGGACGAGATTGAGAGAAATTTGGAGATTGTCTGATGGGGAGTCCTCTCCCTCAAGAGCACTCTTTCTCTTCCCAAGACCTATTATCTAGTCTTCCTAGGGTATTCCTCTCTACCCTACTCAGGGATCATTCCTAAACCCCTCTCACCACGTAGGACTCTCCACCAATTTCAAATTCTTCACCATCACTCCCATTCCACCACTGGGCTTCCTTGGGCTCCTCACTGACTCAATGTGTCCTAACCCCTCCAGGCTAGGGAAGGTATTCTAGCTATCCCTTAGTTGTTTTGTCTCCTCATTGATCCATCTAGGTTATTTCTTTCACCCTTTGTTCATCGCTTTCTTGAAAAACTCAATTTTAGGCCTTGTAGCCTTCTTGGCCAATTATACCTCCTAAAACCAGTATTCTTGGCTTTTCTCACAAATGTTCTTAACAACCCCAAAATATTTTTGTAGATTCCTTCTAGTGACCTCCTAGGCTTCAATATTTTCTATGTCTTAGGTCCCACAAGTGTCCGTACATAGGACTGTCCTTAAACCCCCTATTTTTAAGGATTTCTAGGGTTTTGGGCTCTATTTCTTTCTTTGAGGGCTTCAATGACCTCCTCAGCTCTCCTCCTTGCACACACATGTCTAAGATACATGTGCCTACACTCCCATACTCTTGATTGGCTCAAAAAAATTCATCTAGCAACTTTCCTTGCTGTTGTCCTCTCCAAGCCACTAGCCAGAATGCACTTGCACTCGCCTAGTGCTTGATGAATTCATCACCACCCCTGCAAACCAAGAAACAACACACCATATTTACACTATAAAAATAGTCCCCTAATTTATTCCAAGTGGGGATCATTACTTCCAAAAACTGGCCTAAACCGGCAATGAGACCAAGAACACCAAAAAATTGCAAAACAGAAAATGAGTTGGTCTAGATGACTAGTCTAATGCTACACATGTTAAGTAAATGACTCAAATGAAAGACTCAAAGCATCAGACAAGTCCTTTCAATCCATTCTTGACTGGATGAAGGCTCAAACACAGAAATTCAATGAAATTTGCACTCTTCCAAGTCACAAAATCTCCTTCTCAAATCTCAATTCGTACAATCAATCCTCCAACATAGGTATTAGGGTTTTTTTTGACCTTATATACCTTTCTCCCATGTGCTAGGACCCTTGGGTCAGGCTTAGAGCATCATTTAAGCCATTTTCCAACTTCTAGGCCAAATTTCCAAGACAACATTGTCTAGTTTTGCCTAATCTACTCATTGAGACTTTTCCATACTTCAAGGCTCTAAACTAACCTAGTTTGCCACTAAAAATTCATCAATTCACCCTTGGGACTTTATCAATTATTCCTTATTACCTTGGTGGTTGGCTAGAACCACCTACAAGCCAAAATTTCCAAGATCTCACCAAAAGACCTTGAGGTGCTCCTGCACCATTCTCCCCCTACAACAAAGAAGTTAAGGAAACTATGGTGTCAAGATCTCCTCACTAATTGCATGCTTCTTAAAGTCACCTTCTGCTATCCAAGTAGCCTCTGACTCTGGTTGATGTCTCCACTTCACTAGGTGCTCCATGTATGTCTTGTGCCTAGTCTTCTTCTTCACCCTTGAGTCTAAAATCCTATCCACTTGTGGTCTGATTTGATCAGATACCTTGAGTCCTTCCACATGCTTACTAACCTCAACATTGTATTATTCTTCTTCCATGTCTGGTCCTCTATACTTCACCAAGTCCTTCACATTGAAGATAGGAGAAATAGACATCTCCTTGGGTAACTCCACCTTGTATGCATTTGAACCATACTTAGCCAACACTTTACATGGCCTTATCCTTTTCATCTATAGATTACTTGGTATTCCTTTTTGTAGTCTTGCCTCATTCAAGTATATCATCACCATATCACCTATCTCAAATTGTAATTTTCTTCTCCCTTCATCTCTTTTAGCCTTCAACTTTTGATTAGCCTCTATCAATGTCTTCTTCACCTGCTCATGAACCTCTCTCATTGACTAAGCAAAATCATCAGCATGACCATTGATTCGTTCATAACCTTTCAGATCTCTAAGCTCAAGTACACCCCTTGGATGTAAGCCATATACTATCTCAAATGGCCTCTTACCCATAGTCCTATTTGTGCTATCATTGTAAGCAAATTCTGCTTGTGGAATCACTTGTTCCCATCCTTGTCCATACTCCTTAGTTAAACATCTCAACAAGTTACCAAGTACCCTATTGATCACCTCTATCTATCCATCCGTTTGAGGATGATATGCTGAGCTACGAGACAAGTTGGTTCCTAGCCTCTTCCAAAGAGTTTTTCAAAAGTGTCCCATGAACTTCACATCTCTGTCTGCAACTATTCTTTTTGGCAACCCATGTATCCTCACTATCTCTTTGAAGAATAGGTGAGCAATGTGACTAGCATCATGTGTTGTTTTGCATATTATGAAATGGCTCATCTTGCTGAATCGGTCCACTACAACAAACACAGTGTCAAGACCAATCGGTGTCCTAGGTAGACCTACTATGAAGTCCATGCTTATGCATTCCCATGGTCTGTTTGGGATGGGTAATGGCTGATAAAGACTTTCATTTGTTGATGTTCCCTTTGCCTTTTGACATAATCCACATTGTTCAACATACCTTCTTACATCTCTTTGCATTTTAGGCCACCAATAGAACCTCTCCACTAAGTCTAGTGTCTTGTTCAAACCAAAGTGACCACTCAAACTGCCATTATGCTTTTCTTGGATAAGATTCTCCCTCATGGAACCTCTAGGAACACATAATTTCTTCCCCCTAAACAATAGACCATTTTTCAAAGTATAATCTACATATTCATTGTGAAAATGGTTCTCAAAATCTGAACATACCTTGTAGATCACTGAGAAATCAAAATCTCCTTCATATAAATCTTTGAATCCTTCAACCCCTGTGATTTGTAGCTGTATCTCTTAGACAGTAAGCAACCTCTTGCTAAGAGCATCAACAACCTTGTTATTAACCCCCTTCTTATGCTTGATGGTAAAGGTGTATGACTGCAAAAACTCCATCCATTTGATATGCCTCAAACTGAGCTTCTCTTGAGTATTGATGTAACTTAAGGTCTGATTGTCAGTGTATACCAAAAATTCCTTGGGCAATAGGTAGTGCCTCCACTTCTTAAGAGCTTGTACTAAATCATATAGCTCTAAGTCATAGGATGAGTACCTAGACTTTGCTTCATTCAACCTTTCACTAAATAATACTACTGGCCTTCCTTCTTGGCTTAGGACAGCACCTACTACTATGTTACTTGCATCACATTCCACTATGAATGGCTTGCCAAAACTAAAACTAGGATAGATAGGTTGGGTAGCTATCTCCCTCTTCAATATTTCAAATCCTTCATTGGCTTCTTTGGTCCACACAAACTTTGTTTTCAGTCCTCCTTTGATGGTGTCAAGAACCGGTGCACAGATTTCACTAAACCTTCTCACAAACTTCCTATAGAATTGGCCTAATCCATGGAAACTCCTAACTTCCATCCTTGTCTTGGGAGTAGGCCAACTGAGAATGGCTTTAACCTTGCTCTTGTCCATCTTCAAGTTCCCTTGAGATACTACAAATCCTAGGTATACTAACTCTTGCTTCATGAACTCACTCTTCTCAAGATTGATGGTGAGCTTCTCCTCTTGAAGTTTCTTCAACACAAGTTCTAGATGTTTCATATGTTCTTCTTTTTTTTTGCTAAAGATGAGGATATCATCTAAGTAGACTACCACAAAGACTCCTATAAAGTCCTTCAAGACCTCATTCATCACCCTCATAAAAGTGCTAGGTTCATTTGTAAGCCCGAATGGCATCACTAACCATTCATGCAACCCTTATGTGGTTTTAAATGCTGACTTCCATTCATCTCCCTCTTTCATCCTAATCTAATAATAGCCACTTTTCAAATCAATTTTGGAGTAGTACTTAGCACCCCCTAGACAATCCATTAGATCTTCTATCCTAGGAATAGAAAACCTATATCTAATGGTTATCCTATTTATTGCCCTAGAATTAGTACATTCTCCACTTATCTCCCTTTTTAGGTGCCAACAACACTAGAACAACACATGGACTTATGCTCTTTCTGATCAGCCCTTGGTCCAAAAGTTCTTGGAGTTGCCTTGCTATCTCCTTATTCTACTCTAGTGTCATCTTGTATGCAGCCTTATTAGGTAGTGTTGCTCCTGGTATAAAGTCTATCTGATGACTGATTGCTCTCTTAGGTGGTAGTGTAGCTGGTGTACCTTCACAAATGATGTCCCTAAACTGATCCAACAGTCGCTTCACTTCTGCTGTCCTAGGTAGCTAATTAGGTAACTCCTCTTCCTTTGGATTCAACATCATTTCATAGGCCACTCCTTCTTCCTCCTTCATGTCCTTTAGGAATTCCTTTAGACTCATCAAAAGTGCACTAGATTCTGCCTTTTCCACTGTGGTTTCCTCTATTAGATACTGAATTTTGTAAGTCACTCCATCCTTCTTGAATGAGTACTTATTCTCCTTGCCATGGTGTACTACCTCCCTGCCATATTGCCATGGTCTGCCCAGCAGCAGATGGCATTAATCCATTGGTAACATATCACACAATATCCTATCTTGATACTTCCCTATAGTAAACTCAACCCATACTTGCTCATTGACCAATATATTCTGCCCCTTATTTAACCAAGTAACCTTGTAAGGACACACATGGGGTATGTTGATGAGATTCAACTTTTGTACTACCTCCTCTAATATGACATTATTAGTTTATCTTGAGTCAATGATGACCTTGCAAACCTTACATAGTATCTTGCACTTGACTCTAAAAAGAGCTCTCCTTTGTTTGTGTTCATCCTCGATAGGTGCTTTGATCAAGATCCTCCTTAACATGAGATTATCTCCTTTATCTGAATCTAGACTCACCTTTGAATATTTGGAGCAGTCCTCTTCTTGAACATAGTTGATCTTCCTCTCACTTTGTGAAGATACTGGCTTGTCAGGACACCTATAAGCCGGATGACCCAACTATCCACAATTATAACACTTCATGGAAGAAAAATGAGAGCTTGTCCCAAAGCTTCTTGATCTACCTCTTCCACCATTGTTAGAACTTCTACCTCTGTATCCCCCTCTATTATTTGAATCATGGGATTGTTCACCAACCTTAGCATCCCCTTAGCCTCTATTCTCATTGCTCCTTCCACCAAAACCTCCTCTATGTCCACCTCTAGGGTCTCTACCTCTTCCTTTACCCCTAGTATTAGAATCTTGTTTCTTTTTTAGTTTCTCTTCCACTTTAATAGCCATTTGATAGCAACTATGGAGGTTAGTAAGTGTAAAGAGACTCAAATCCTCTTGTATGTTCCATCTAAGGCCGTTCAAATACCTAGCAACCTTAATGCTTTCAAATTCTTGCACTCTAGACCTAAGGCTTAGCTTTTGTAACTCTTCTGTGTAGGCAGCTACATCTAACTCTCTTTGTCTGAGATTTTGCCTCTTCTTGTGCAATTGGATATCATAGTCCTTAGGTAGATAGTTCTCCTTCACTTTAGCCACCATAGTTTTCCAACTTCCTATGGGTTTCATGCCTTCCTTCTCTCTTTCTTCTTGTAAAAACTTCCACCAAGTTAGTGCTTGTCCTCTTAGCCTTGATTTGGCTATCTTCACCTTTTGTGCCTCAGTAACACCATCACATTCAAAGTGATTCTCCATTCCCTCGATCCATTCCATAACCAACTTTGCATCCATTCTTCCTATGAACATAGGGAAACCTTCAAGTGCCTTGCCACTCAATGCCTTCAATGCTTTGAGGAAGGGTTCCTCTGCTAGTGGAGGGTTAGGTTCAAGTTCTATGTCTTCCTCTATTTGATTCTTACCCTTATCTTTATCCCCTGCTAACTGTACCTTCATCTTGCTTGCAGTCTCTTCCACCTCTTCTAGTTTTTGCTTCATCTCTTCCATAGCCTCTTCAAGGCATATATTCTTTTCTTGTTGCTCTATCAAGTCTCTAGCTAGCTCTACATTGGTCACCATGGTGTTCTCTCCTATGGATTCCCTTCTCTCTGACATACACTTCTCAATTCCCAAGCCTTTATTGGCTCTTATACCAATTTGATGGGGAGTCCTCTCCCTCAAGAGCACTCTTGCTCTTCCCAAGACCTATTCTCTAGTCTTCCTAGGGTATTCCTCTCTACCCTACTTAGGGATCATTCCTAAACCCCTCTCACCATGTAGGACTCTCCACCAATTTCAAATTCTTCACCATCACTCCCATTCCACCACTAGGCTTCCTTGGGCTTCTCACTGAGTCAATGTGTCCTAACCCCTCTAGGCTAGGGAAGGGTATTCTAGCTATCCTTTAGTTGTTTTTTCTCCTCACTGATCCATCTAGATTATTTCTTTCACCCTTTGTTCATCACTTTCTTGAAAAACTCAATTTTAGGCCTTGTAGCCTTCTTGGCCAATTATACCTCCTAAAACCAGTTTTCTTGGCTTTTCTCACAAATGGTCTTAACAACCCCAAAATATTTTTGTATATTCCTTCTAGTGACCTCCTTGGCTTCAATATTTTCTAGGTCTTAGGTCCCACAAGTTTCCGTACATAGGACTATCCTTAAACCCCCTATTTTCAAGGGTTTCTAGGGTTTTGGGCTCTATTTCTTTCTTTGAGGGCTTCAACGACCTCCTCAGCTCTCCTCCTTGCACACACATGTCTAAGATACATGTTACTACACTACCATAATCTTTATTGGCTCAAACCAATCCATCTAGCAACTTTCCTTGCTGCTGTCCTCTCCAAGCCACTAGGCAGAATGCACTTGCACTCGCCTAGTGCTTGATGAATTCATCATCACCCCTGCAAACAAAGACACCACACACCATATTTACACTGTAAAAATAGTCCCCTACTTGATTCAAATTTTCCATGGTAGCTTTTCCATGGTAATTCAAGTGGGGATCATTGTTTCCAAAAACTGGCTTGAACCGGCAATAAGACCAAGAACACCAAAAACTTGCAAAATAGAAAACTAGTTGGTCTAGATGAGTAGTCTAATGCTACACACATTAATTAAATGACTCAAATGAAAGAATCAAAGTATTATACAAGTCCTTTCAATCCATTCTTGACTGGATGAAGGCTCAAAGACAGAAATTCAATGAAATTTGCACTCTTCCAAGTCACAAAATATCCTTCTCAAATCTCAATTCATACAATCAATCCTCCAACATAGGTATTAGTGTTTTTTTGACCTTATATACCTTTCTCCCACATGCTAGGACCCTTGGGTCGGGCTTAGAGCATCATTTAAGCCATTTTCCAACTTCTAGGCCAATTTTCCAAGACAACATTGTCTAGTTTTGCCTAATCTACTCATTGAGACTTTTCCGGACTTCAAGGCTCTAAAATAACCTAGTTTTCCACTACACAATCATCAATTCACCCTTGGGACTTTATCAATTAGTCCTTATTACCTTGGTGGTTGGCTAGAACCACCTACAAGCCAAAATTTCCAAGATCTCACCAAAAGACCTTGAGGTGCTCCTGCACCATTGTCTATACCCATGAAAACACCAGGCAAGAGAAGAGGAAAAATTGATGGAGGAGGATTGAGAGATAAATTTGCAATTTTCTCCAATTCTTCTCGTGAAGTTTCAATCAATTAATTTTGACATGATTTTGACATAAATTAGACATAGGATATCTAATTTGATTTTGAGGAAATATAGAGGAATATTCCTTATGCCTTTATTTAAATATTTTTAATTTATTTAAATTAGCAAAAGAGGGATAAATAATTTAATAAAACAAACTATAGAAGTTGTTTATTAAATCAAATAGAAGAATATGGCAATTAATCAATAAATATTTTGATCTATATTTAATTAATTTAAGATTGATGTGATAGAATAAAATAGGAAAATGATAATTAAATCAAACAAAGTATTTAATTTTGTTTATTTAATTAAGATTAGAAGAATTTAAATGTGATGTGAAACATGAACTATATAAATAAATATTTCTATTTATTCAAATAGTAGAGGAAATTAGGATAATTAATCAAATAATTTATATTTAATTAATCGAATTCTCCAGACCAATTTTAGGTGTATACACTAAGGATGTTAGTGGTACCTCCATGATACCAAGGGTAACTTTATCTGATGCAAACATCAAAATATGAACCATGAATAGTCCTTACCGTAAGTTTTTCTCCAACACTCATCCACTTCACACCATAGATCATCATTCCCAAACCATTCTATCCACTAATGGGGGACCAACATAAGAGAAATATTTACAAAGAAAAAGACTAAATTAAGCCATTGGATAAAATAAATAAAAATTCATAGTGTACATCTTGTTAGGATTAAGGTGTCATCCACCTTGGAAAGTGTCTTTAGGCACTTAAGGTGTATTGGGAAATATTTTATAATATTAATTATCACCATTGTTTGTACTATACTCATAAGGGGTGATGGGTCTACTAGTAGTAGTAAAGGTGATGTGTGGACATAAATATTGAATATTGTTTTCCCCACATGTGGATGCCTAGATTGGGATAATAAAAGATAAGGGAAAGGATAAATGAGTGACTATTAGGGTTCTCCAAGTGAGTGCTTGGAAGGAGTCAAGAAGTGTCACTTGGTTTTCCATCATTTAATTGCATTTAATGTAATGTTTTGTTGGAATCAAGGAACACTAAGAGGGGGGGTGAATCATTGTTCTACAATTTATAACTTTATTAATCTGAATCTTCAAGTATTTATAACATTCAACCAAAAGAAATATGCATGAACACAATTCAAACAACCACAACACCATAACACAATTTTTTTTTGTGGAAACCCTATTAGGGGAAAAACCAGGGTGGAAGGCCAATCCACAACATTATCTGAGTATACTCAAAAATGTTTTACAAAATGGGAATGCACTTGCATTCAGACACACTACCTAGAGATCACTGCTCAAAGAAGACTCGTTGTCTTACAAAGATAATCAGATTAAATCCATCTGAGAAATTGAACTGAGAAAATAGCATCTACTAATGTGTGATTACAGTTTTGGTTAGGCTCAATAATCGATCTTTTATCCTTCTGACTGATTTTGTGATTTTTCTCTGCTCTGCTCAAACTCACATCACAAAATCCTTAATGCACAAGTTAAACTGTGCATAATCACTCTGTAACCCTTCTGATATTCACAACACACATCGAAAAACCTTTTTCATATATTAAAATGATATAATCAATCACTTATATATATTTTCCACTAAGAATTTAATTGCTTGTTATTCACTCAAACAAAAGTATGAAAATATATTCAAACTGTTGGCTCAATCCATGATTAAGTCTTGATGCACACCAACCAAATTCGGCCACAACATAGTGAGTACCTAAATGAATATTTTTGAATGCAAAAATACTTAAGCAATTACTTCTCAAACATCTGCGACATGTTATATCCTCGAAGTCGGCTTTCTGCACTAATAAACAAGAAATTAATCAATCAAATATTATAACTTGCATACCAATGAATTCACACCCTATATAAGGTAGTACGTACACCAAAATATCTTCCCTGAGATCCACAACCCAAAATGATAATAGAAAATCTTCATGTGAATCGATGAACACAAAATTGTTGGATGCTCTATTCTTCCTTGATTGTCTTCAATCTGATTGTCAGTATGATCAAATGATGACTTGTGGATCCAATCATCAACTAGGGTTTCCATCAATTATAGAAAAAAAAAAACATTTGTAGTGTCTCTTGCCAACAATCTCCCCCTTTGGCATTGATGGCAACACTTAGTGAAAAATGACTAAGTGTCAGATCAGTACCAACATCAATACACTGCCAACTTCAATTTTTCAAAACACAACTCTCCCCCTAGGATGATTAAGACATTTTTCACTATCTCATTCTCCCCCTTTGACACCAATGGCAAAGGTAGGAATCCACATACCAAAAAATCAAACAAAATCATTATGAACAAACTGCATATGTACAAAGAGGCTTCTTCAACTTACATAAACTTGAAAACATCTATAAAATTGTTCTTCATCAAGATCAGATTTGTGTCCCAAACCCTTTTGAGACTCTCCAATATTGTTATGTGACAAAAAAATAAGTAATATTGTGTCTTTATAGACTCAAAGTTCATTGGATCACTAACTTTCATAACATCTTTAGCTTCCTTTAATGAACTCAACATTATTTATATATTTAGACCAATTAGGCCTCTAAGCTCACATGCTCTTTCCATAATTCTATCATTTTCATGCTTAAAGCTCCTTATCTCTTCAAGAAGAGATATCACCTGACCATATTGATTTCCAACACCACCAGCTAAAGGATCAAAAGCTTCAGAAATAGTAGCTAACTATTTTTCAAGATCCTTAACCTTCTTCTCATTGACCTCAGTAAATTCAGACAAAGGAAAACATGACTTATAGATCTTTCCACCTTCAGATAGAGCACTTTGAATATTCTTCACATAGGTGGATAGCAAATTTTTATCATTAGCTATCATTACCTTCAACCTATTGAACCTTTTGGCATCAAACTCCTTCTGAACTTTAACCATGGTTGACTTCTCAAGGGACTCAAAATGAGTACTTACAGAGTTAATGAGATTCTTCAGTTCACTGGAGGAGGAACCCGATGGATCCTTGACATGAGTAGGCATTATTTTCTCCCGAACTCTAGATGAAATATTTAAGAGTTCACTATCCTTAATGTGAGACTTCAACAATTCTTCTCTAGCCTCGCTTGGGAAAATGATGCTACCTTCATTTTATAAACTGGGGACAAAGTGGATAGGTCAATAGGACCTTCAACCAATTCAGGGTCAAATTCTTCTTGTTTCTCTACCATAAATCTCTTCACTACCTCTGTAGTGTCTCTTGCTTCCACTATAACTTCCTTTACTTCAACTTTCTTTACCTCAACCACTATTTCCTCAGTTGCAGATTCTTGCTTATCTTCAAGAATCTCAACTTTCTCAACCTATACAATTTCAGGAGCTTCAATCTCCATGGGTACTTCTGTATTATCCACATCAAGAGGAATCTGAGTATCCTCAGTTGTATCTTGTTTTTCTTCTTCTTCTTTCGGACTAGAAGAGACATCTTTATCATATGTTTCTTTAGAGACAACATCAATTTTGTTACTTAACAAAACTTTTCTCAAAATTTGTTTAGTTTCTTCTACAATTTCTTTAGTCTAACCAATCATAAGCTTGTTCACCCTTGTCTTGCTCTTGAATTCATTTTTAACTCTATTAAGGATTGCCTTCATTTCTTCCATAGACATCACCAAACATAACTCTATAAGAATTATCTCTCTCATTTTCTCTTCTTTTATTCTAGCATTTACTCTTCTCATTTCCAAAATCTCATACAGGCTTTTAGGTAAATCAAGAATTATTTCAATAAGAACCTTATTGAAAATATTTAAATGCTTTATTGTAGCCTCTTCAAGAGTTCTTTGGCTATATTTATCAAAGGTTTCATACCATTATCAAAGTGGCTTAAGCTTTCCATCTTTGACCAAAGCTTTCTCAACCTCCTCTATTGACATACCAGGTTTGTCAATTTTTACCTTCTTCTTTGCTTTGTCTTCTTCACCGGAGGGCTTGCTTTTAGTAACCTTTGTTGCCTAGGTGGCCATATGCTTTATTTCTCTTACATCTTCATCAAATTCAGTCTCTTCATCTTCTAAGACAACTTCATAGACTCTTATGCTCTTATTTCTCTTCCTATTACCAGATGCCTTGGTTTGAGTTTGCGCAGGAATTGGCTTTAGTGTAGGGGTGGATAGGGATGCAGAGCTCCTTGTTGACCTAGTTCAGGTAGAGGATGCTGCCAGACTAACAAATTCAGTTCTTGGTGGCTCTTTTTCTACTTCATCCTGTTCTCTCCTTTTTCTAGCTTCTCTTATTGCTTTTGTAGATATACCTATGCTTTCTACAAAGATTTCCACTTCTTTTCTTACTCTTCTAACTATCATATGTTTTTTTAGTTCATTGTGCACCTATATATCCTTTTCTAAAAAAGTACCAAATCTTTCTTTTGATGAATCCCAAGGTTTTCTCAATAAATGTTCAGCATACATTTCCAAAATGTGTTCCTCAACCTCATATCCCATTGGCATAATCCAGATTGCTCAAGGATCTGTTGCTTCCATTAGGCATTGATCAATGTCAACCATAAAGTAGATAGTATATTTTTACTTCTCCACAATAGATGTAGGAATTATTTCTCTAGCATTCATCATACTCTGAAAGATTTTGAAATATCCCTAGATTGCAGTATTCTTTATTTTAATGTCAACAAATCTATGCAAGAGATCTCTGATTTGAGTGGCTACTAGTTTATATTTTTTCCATTATACCTTCCCAAATCCCAAAAATTCATTCATGAAGTAAAAGAACAAACATAAAAGAAAATTACCATACTTAAAGGAATTCTTCTTATCCTTCTTGATTTTTCCAAGATTTTCCATCAACTGACTTCTTAGCAACTCACATAGATTATAGTTTTCATTCTCTTTTACCATCTGATATGTTGCATAAATGGTTATGTCGGATATAGAATTGTCTCGACTAGAATGATAGATTTAATAACCAATAACCATAGATGCAAATCTGACATCTACATCAATGATATCATCAATTTTAATAGCTCTTCTATCATACTTAGAACTGGTTGCATCAGTCATTGTTTGATTCTTCACTGACTTAAAAACCAATAACCCACCAGAGGAACTTAAACCTATAACAATGCTTATAGCTTATTTTGTAATCTTGAAGGGATGATTCAACCACTTAAATTTTTCATGGAATCGACTCAAGATATATCAAACCCATTCACTCTCTTCAAACACAAGAACTTTTACAATATGTGTAAATGTCTTCTCTTCTAGGGTTTTGAATTCCAACTTGACACAAAATTCTTCTACTATAATGTGATTGTTATACAAATTTAGTAGTTGTGAGCTTCCTAACTCTTCAATATTTGCATGGATGTATGCCCTAATTTCTTCAATATGTAAGACTCCATACAAAACAGACGAAAATGAACCTAATGGGTCTGTCTCGACAGATTTGAAAGGATGCCACTTGAATTTCGGATGGGGTCTATCCTTGATATCAACTACCAATGGATTATTCATTTTCACAAATTCACAAGTTCATAAGTTTTACTGATAAATACCTTTTCATCGGATTAGAGTTTGATTGCTAAAAGCTCCTTCACACTTGAATTTTGCCTCAATTCGCCAAAGTTTGCTTCAAAGCTCTCCAACCTTTTTATTTCAAAATGCAAAATGCAAAATGAAAGATAAAAATGACCTTTTATCACTCGCACACCTAAACCTTTTTCACACAATAAATTATTTTTACCCTAACTCATTTGGTTACCCTATTTCCATGCGTCATGAAAGATAATTCTTCTGTGGACCTCCAATACTACATAATGCTCTCTCCAATAGATTCAATAGCATCTATAGAGCATATATGTGCTTACTGTACTTATCCACATCTCGATGTCAGTTATCAGTAGGGGGTTAAGAGATTTCTTGACAACTCCTCCTAGGCCAAAGGCCTAAAACTAATTCTCAGAGGAATTACCAGAAGCGGGTTTTGGTGCTGGTGCATTTCCTTCAACAAAGGGACTTTTCTTCACCCATTTATTTTTCATTTTCTTCCTGATCACATTAGTAGTGACTTTTCCTTTTCCCTTAACATTCTTCTGCATGTTTTGATTTACTAGACCTTTTTTGTTCCAACAAAATCTAGCAATGTGACCAACTTTTTTGCAGTTATAGCACATAACATATTTCTGTCCAAACCAGTTGTTCCATTGATTTTTTCTTGATCTGCACAAGTTAGCAATATGCCCAAATCTATTGCATGTATAGAATCTGACATCTCTATAAGAGTTGTTCATCATGTTTCTGCATTCATTTGACTTATGCCCATACTTGTTGCAGTTAAAGCACTAACTAGAGAATGATTAACCATTTGAGTTCATTCTACTTCTACATTGAGAAGCCATATGACTAAATTTATTATAAAAAAATAGTAACCTTCTAGATTTTTTCATCTGATTTCCTTGCATAAATCTCCTTTATTCATAACCAAAACTTTCTCCTTCCTCATATCCAAGTCCTTGTTTGTCACCTTCTATCCTCTAACTTTTAATTAGTTCATCAAGCTTGGTTGAGCTAATCTTGAACTTCTCCTTGAATTCATTTGCAGTAGAAATTTCATCTCTGAGATCATCAATCTATTTTTCAAGCACTTCCTCATTATTTTTAGATTGTTCCAATTCATTGTACAAATGACTGCATTCTTCAATTTTTTCTTTCAAAGACTCTGGAAGCTTCTATTCATTCTTCTTTCTATCTTCAACCTCCTTGGTCATTCTGATCATAATAGATTCCATCTCATGCTTTAAAAATGTGTTATCTCTAGTAATATTTTCACATTATTCTTTCTTTTCCTTCAGGGCTTGATTGAGTTGTTCATCTTCAATGCTCTGACTATCTTTCTGCTTGATCTGATCACATAGTTCCTTTCTTTCTCCCTGGACTTATTGATTTTATCTCTCAAAGACTCAATAAATCTCTCAGCATCCATGAGGTTTGCTTGCAATTTATGAACTTCAAATTTTGACTGATCAAGATCATCTAGGGCCACCAAAAGTTGTTATTGAAGACTACTTGAATCCATTGAATTACTTTACTTGATCTTCCCCAAGCTATTAAACTTCTTTCGAGGAACTAGGCTCTAATACCAATTGTTGGAATCAAGGAACACTAAGAGGGGGGGTGAATCAATGTTCTGCAATTTTAACTTTATTAATTTGAATCTTCAAGTATTTTTAATATTCAACCAAAAGAAATATGCATGAACATAAAAAAAAAAACCACAACGCCATAACACAAGAACTTTTACGTGGAAACCCTGTTAGGGGAAAAACCAAAGTGGAAGGCCAATCCACAATATTATCTGAGTATACTCAAAAATGTTTTACAGAATGGGAATGCACTTGCATTTAGGCACACTTCCTAGAGCTCACTGCTCAAACAATACTCACTGGCTTACAAAGATAATCAGATTAAATCCATCCGAGAAATAGAGCTGAGAAAATAGAATCTACCAATGGTTGATTATAGTTCTAGTTAGGCTCAACAATCGATCTTCTGTCCTTCTGATTGATTTTGTGCTTCTTCTCTGCTCTGTTCAAAATAACATCATAAAATCCTTAATGAATGTAATACCCCTTCGTTTTGCTTCTTGTTCAGTTTTCCTTATACTTTATTTGGTTGCAGATACTTTGATACTGGACACATTTTGTTATGATGTTTTGATCGCTACTATTGAGCGACAACTATTATTGTGTGATGTGGTTATCTGATTTTTGTTTCACATGCTTTAATGGATTAATGATGTTAGTAGAGTTATCACGAGATTTTATATGTGATTATTGATTATGGCGCTAATGTCAGTCTTTGATGAGTGTATTGGTGAAGAGGATGGGTTCGCATCACTCACTTGCGAGTGCCCTGCGAATCCGTGATTTCTTCTTCATGGTGTGTATTATATGTTGGATATACTGTATGATGTTTATTTGGTTTTTTAGGTTGCAGGTACATGACATTGACTCCACCTGGTCTCACAGGTTTGAGTGTGTCGATCCAACAGTTAAGTTGAACAGGAGATAGTAGTTGGGTAACATGTGTCAAGTCTATGCCCTAGCCCTAGTGTGTCGTCAGTCCTAATTGTTGAGTCATGTCTTACCTTATTTTAATGTTATTTGATTTTGTATGGTGTTTATTTATTAAATCATTTTTTGGAATAATTGCATTGGTTAAAAGTAGTGATTACTTTATATTAAAATTAAAATTTTGCTTTGATGTTATATTTAAAGTTGATAATAAAATTTAATTTGGTTAAATTTAATTTATTTAATTAATTAAATTTAATCTCAAAAAGGTTGAATTTAGTTATTAAATAATTAAGATTAATTAGTTAAGTTTTATTAGATTAAATTAAATAAAAGCAAATGAAATTAAAAACATACTTGAAATTGTATTTTATTTCAAAGTGGGTTTTCGAAAATTGAAAATGAAATTAATATCTAATTTTCAATTTTGCATGCAATTAGATTTTGGAAGATATTTTGATTTATGGCAAGTGTATGTTTAATTTATGAAGAGAGTTTGTTGTGATTGGAAATTAAAATTTGTTTTAGAAACTACTATTTTATTTTGGGAAATTATGTGTGAGTTTTGGGGGTTTTCTTTTAGTTTGTTTTTTGGGAAATTGTGAGAGGGTGAGGAAAGAAAAGCTGTAAGAAAAGGAAGAAGAAGAGAAGGAAAAAAAAATCCAGGGAGAGGTTTTTTTTTGGCTATAGAATTGATTTGAGAAAATTTGGTAGAATTGATTTGAAAGAAAAAAAATTATGTTGAAGAGGGTTGAGCTCTTGGATCGTTGCATGCTGGGATTCGTTGCATGGTTGAAGAGGAGTTGTGGGATCTTTGGAGGAGGCTCTGCATCAAACAAATAAATCTTCTTGCCTGTAGCTTCAAACTCTAGGTTTTATTCTATGGTTTTGTTCTTGGTTTGTTTTAAGCAAATAGAAATTGATTAAAGAATTTGTTTGTTGGATTCATTAGGAATAGAGATTATTGTGGAGATTAGAAATTTATTATTCAGATTTTGGAAATTTTGTAATCCCCTGTGAAAATTTCTCTTGAATTTGTAAATCAATAGTCTGTAGAATTTAACTTGTATTTGAGGAAGTTGTAGTAGTATTTGTTGAATCAAACCTTTGTTGTGCAACTCAAGTAGATTGTTGTAGGAAAACTTGATCCCTGTAGAAAATGATTTGATTCATTTTATGAAAACACAAACCCTCTATAGAAAACCTTCTTTGAAAAAAATCAAGATCTGTGTAATTTTTCCTATTTTTAATTATTCAAAAATTTAAGGAATGGTTTAAAAGAAATTAATTTAAACCTTTTGAATATAGGAAAAAATTCTGGAAAAATTTATTAATTTCCTGTTACTGGTTATTTTTATAATTTTCTCGATTTTACCAGTAAAATTATCTATGTAAATATATATATATTACATGTATTATATTTTCGAATATCAATACACATAATATATATATTTATAAATATATTCAAATTTATGTTAAAGAATAAATTTTCTTTGTTGTTTCTTTGAAAAATGTTGTACGATGAATTTTTGATATTCGTACCTGTGTAAACGAATTTGTTGTTATTTGTTTTTTTTTTTAAAATTGCAAGTGGTGGGGGAGGTTCGAACCCCCCACCTTTTCCTTTGTTTTGGGGGATGCGCCGCCCATGGGGAAATGTGCCCACCGTATGGGTGGACGCACTGTCCATGGGACTGCGGCCTCCCCAAGGAATGTCGATCGATGTACTTAGTACAGTTGGCGACTAGCAAGGGTACTAGCGGATTTGTATCGTCCGGTCCCTGCCACTTTTATTTATTGAGTTTTATTTTTATTTTTATTTTTTTAAATCTTTGTCTTTGCTTTATAATTTTATTTGTTAATTAAAGCTTGTGAATTTTAATTCATTCTTTTAGATTTTCGGTTTTGGAGATATTGAATATGGAATTTTTCTTTAGTTTGTGTAAATATAAATAATATACATATATTAATATTATATATATTTTAATATATAATATTTAATATATATATTTAGATTTATATTCTGGTTAATGAATATGTAAGTAGGTTTATAACCAGAAATAGATAATAATACAGTCTGATAAATTCTTTTCAATAAAACTAAGATTTTATATGCAATGTTTAATGTAGATTTGATTTTATTTTTAAATGTAGTTTTGTATATAAATACAAGAACTGTATTTAAATATATAATTATGCTACACATATTTTTAAGTATATTTATATATTTAATGTTTTGTTTTAGACATATGAGTACATGCAATTATTTGATAAGCAATTTTAACTGAAACAAATAATGTGCATGATTAAATAAGGTTGTGAAAATTATTTATATTAATGAAGGAATTGTAGTTTCTTTAATGAAAAATTCAGAATGATATTGTTTTAATTTCCGTGAGAAGCTTTAGATAAGGAAATGGATTTAAGATATCCACATATAGTATTTTTAATTGTCAGTGCATTATTATATTAATTTCCCTTATGTTGATTGCTTTGGGAATGGGTGATTTGTGTTATTTATTGTAAAGTCTTCCAGTGGATGTGGGTCATTCCCTTGTTAAGTTAATGCTCATTTTTCCCTTGGGTAGTGTTACAAGTGTTTTGTTTCCTCCTAGTATTGGAGTGGATATCCTTAATTTTTGCCTCCTAGAATATGAGAGATTGCGTTGTTTAGTTTAGTAGCACTTGAGTTACCCTTGGAGTCTAGTGTTGTGTAGCGTGTTATCCATTAGAAGAGTGGATTTTGTTAGGGGCCGGAGCCCAAAGAGGTAAACCAGGTAACCTTCAGAAGTGATTTTAACAAGTGAAAATTAAATTAATGTACTTAGATGATTAGGATGCATTTCACATTAATCAAGATAAATTAACCTCACTCATAGGCACAAGGGCTTGTTTAGACTTGGGGTGAGTAAGAAGGCCTGGAATGGCAAGGTCAACTATCTTGTCCATACAAAAGGTAGTTGATTCCGCATGAGTGAGTATGAGGGCCAGGATTCGGTTGAGGTCACCAAGATCACCAGAGCCTATGAAGAATGCCCAGAGGAGATCTCATGACAAACCTTGCGATGACACTTTGTCTAGGATAACATTGAGTTGTATGTTGTGTGTATGGAATCTTTATCATACTTGATCTATTTTATGTCTGGAAGCAATGTGACCTTGTTAGTGTTAGACTTTATTATGTATGTGTTTGGTTGTGTCAGTATGTGTCAGTATGAGTCTGCCTTTGGTTAGAGGTAGTAGTTTCTTGTCCATGTTGCATTGTTACTATCTCCTAGCATGGGGGGTGGGCCTTCGGGTACCATTTGGTTGGGAGGAACATGCACCAAAATCGTTGGGTCCCCCTTGATCTTCAGTACTTGGTGGTGAGACATCCAGGTGGACAACTCATGAATCTTGTTATTATTTCTTGCACTTTGTATTTCAAAATGTATTAAGTTGATTTTACCCCTCTTTTATTTATGAGGTGGATTTATGTAATTGTAACACTTATGTATTTATGACTCATTCTGGGAATGAGAGTTGTAATCAGTTATTCATGTAATGGATTTGTGCTATGGATGTTATCTTCTTATCTTGTTGTTTATGTATGTTGAATGAATGCTTTTACTTGTGTAGTTAATTGCAATGAATTTTAATGATGTATGAATAATGGGGAATTAAGTAATCTCAGTTGTGTAGCCTTAGGGGATGTTCTCAATTATAGATGAACATGTAGGTTAATTCACTTTAAATAAAAAAAAATTAGTACGCCTTTATTGTGAATTGAAACTTCCTCTAGGGTTGCGTGGCGGGGTGTTACAATGCACAAGTGAAACTATGCATAATCACTCTGTAACCCTTCTAATATTTGTAACACACATCAAAAAACCTTTTTCATATATTGAAATAATATAATCAATCGCTTATATATATTTGCCACTAAGAATTTAATTGCTTGCTATTGACTCAAACAAAAGTATGAAAATATATTCAAAGTTTTGGCTCAATCCATGCTTAATTCTTGATATGCACCAACCAAAGTTGGCCACAACATAGTGAGTACCTAAATGAACAATATCGAACACAAAAATACTTAAGCAATTACTTCTCAAACATCTATGACATGTTATATTCTCTAAGTCAGATTTCTGCACTGATACATAGGAAATTAATCAAATGGATCTTCTAACTTGCATACCAATGAATGTGCACCCTAGATAAGGTAGTAAGTACACCAAAATATCTTCCCTAAGATCCATAACCCAAAATGATAACAAAAAATCTTCATGTGAATTGATGAACACAAAATTGCCAGATGCTCTGTTCTTCCTTGACTATTTTCAATCTGATTGCCAATATGATCAAATGATGACATGCAGATCCAATCACTGACTTGGGTTTCCATCAATTACAACACCATAAAACATTTTCAGTATCTCTTTCCAACATGTTTATCTCTCAAGTTTGGTCCCCCAAGTTGGAGGGAAATTATTGGAAACAAAAATATGTGTCCTTTCATATTTTGTGGAGGATTTGAAAGGGTTAGGTCATTTTGATTGAAGAGTAATCTTTGGAAGCATTGTTTTTGGCTTAAGACCTCTTCACACACTATAAAATCAGGTCTTTGGGTGTAGAAATTATGCACAACAATTGAATGTAGTGTTACTCTGCAAGAACAAGGATAGGTTGAGGCATAAGGAGGTTCTTCACAAGTACATGTGTCCTACCATGGTGGAGTCAAAGAGGATAATGGAAGTGGTTGTATTTTAATCTCATTTATTTGATGATAATGCATACTTAGCCTCTCTTCTTGGTGGAGTTTTTTCCTGCAAGGGTTTGTCCATGTAAATCATAAGTTATGTGATGATCTTGTGTTTTTTATTTATTTCCCATTGCTTCTATCTTATCAGGATGTTACTATTCACATATCTCTATTATAAGTTCACATTAGGTAGTGTTTATAATCATGTTATGTTGGCTAATTTTTGGAATCATAAAGATGATGGATTTAATCATGGTAATTCCATATTAAGGAAACATAATTTTCCAATTTGTGTACAAGTTTTAGATTTTCATGTTTTTTAATTTTAAGCCTTGAATCTCATTTATTGAAGTCATATTTGGATAGATATTGAATTTCCCAACAATTGGTATCAAACCCATTTATTTCTCATCACATCTAAAGTCAAAATAGATCCCAAAGAAAATTGGATCATGCAAAGCATCAAGTCCAAATCCAAATCTAAAATTCAATGAAACTACGGAGCAATCTCAAAAAAGGCCTTCCATCACTCAAATTTTCCTCTTTATTCAAAAAAATATTCAATACCAACACACAAGGTGTATAAAGTTGTTGGTCCAAAACACACCCAAAATCCCCCATCTGCATTCCATCATCCACAATCCAAAGTTTGGAAACTAAAAAATATTACATCTAAACTGCCAAATAATTCACATCTCATATCTCCCATAAAATCCAACATCTTGCTTAAAATCCAAAAATACCAAATCCCACATTCATCGTGTTCTAGTAGAAACACTTTATCATAAGGACTCTAATGGTACTCTATCATGATGTGCACATTTAGATAAAGCCAACTCTAGTATCAAAGAGGATCACAATAACATGCATGAACTATATATGAGTGCCCTTACCTTGACAAAGAAAATCATCAAGGCAAGACATTATTGGAACATTATGAAGCGTCTCCATCAACACCACCAAGTGGTCCAACATAATTAGTGATCATTCAAAAATTAATAAAACAAAAAAATAAAAAAAATAAAAAGAATTTTTTTTTTTTTGATAGTGAAAACCATTCTTATGGAACTTTGGACAAGTACCATGATGAAAACTTGGAAAACATGCATCAAGTGTAAAATTGATTATCTATGTGTACCAGTCTAGTTGGGAGCAATTTATCTCATACACCACTATCTATCCAATCCATTCTATTTTCAGCCATCTTCTATATCCACCTTGATCATGATAAATACTAGTGGAATATAGTTCATAACATGCTTTTGGAAAAACCTTGACATGGTCATTTCCTTTGACCATATACTATACTATGTCATATCATAATATACATAGCACCATCCAAACATTTTGATTCAGTCAAACATGTTATCCTATTATGAGATAGTCCTTGGAGGAGAAATCCTTTATCCTATATCATTTTGCATAATTCATATCCTTCCCATCCTTCACATATCTATTTCCATCGCATTGGTTCATTAAACCACTTATAGTGTCCCAATATATTTCTAGAAATTGGAGGCAGGTAATTGCATCCTACTTTGAAAAATATCTTGATATTTTCCTTCTAGCTCACTTAGTGATATGGACACCTTTCAAAAATCAGAAAAAAATCAAATATCCTAAAAATATAAACAAATTTTTGAGCATGATCCACCATCTCATGAATAAATCTTTCCATCAAAATTTCCTGCATCAATATCAATCCAAAACAATCCCAATCAATCACATCTCGCCTGTACACTCTTGTGGGTTATCAAACTATGTAACAATCTTTATTTCTATCCTAGCTACAAATTATCTTATCCAATCCATCAAGATCTATTGTATCCTTTCCAATAAGCATGTTGTTCCGATCTTAACAACACTATCTTTACGTTATTATTATTGTTAGCAATGTTATCACTATCATGAATCAATTAATTAGATCAATCAACTTTATATTGGATAGAGAAAAGATCTCAAAAGGTCTTTGATATCCCAAATGTTGAATGCACCAGAATACTAAGAGTGGGGCATGAATTAGTATAATTTAAATTTCAATCCCAATTTGTAACTACTAAAGTTGAGTTATATCATTTAAGCATACCCCTACTTAATTAAAACTGGAAAGAAGATAAACATCCACACAAGAATATGAATGACACTAGATTTACATGGAAAACCCCACAAGGGAAAAACCACGATGAGAATGTTGTTAGTCTAACCTCATAATTAAATAATAGTTACAACTATTTTTTAGGTCTACAACCCAAGGAAGCTACTACTCCCTAATTGAAAAAAAGAAAAACTAAAATATGACTAACTTTATGGATTCAACCCTTGATAGTCATTAATTCTACTCATTAGGTATGAATCAGAACTTATCACACTCTACTCATGCACTTATACATCTTTACAAACTTCCATACTTCTCTCCTCATATTTGATCTTTTATATATATCATCCACACACTTGCAAAATAAAAATTTAGTCAGACATAAATAAGAAAATATAAAATTTGTAACATGTCGACCTACATCTCCAATGATGATATACAAAAATGATAGAACATTTTTCATTACTCCTAGATGAGTCGTCATGACCCATACAACATCTTCAAACAATCCATAAACTCTGCTCACACTTGAATTAACTGTGCACACCATTAACATGCCTTATTCAACCTCAACAAAAGCATATCTTCACAAAATGACTTGAAACAACTGTGTGATACTATAAAAAAAAAATATTTTCATGTGATTTATACTTGTAGTGTAGGAAAAATTATCCCTTTTTCACACTTGGAAATAATAAGAATAATAAAATGAGCTAAATTATGCCTTAATTTTGTGTTGTAATATGTAGTTTACATATTCACATGAAGTTTAGGGCCTTGTTAATAAAATGGATTTAATTGTGCCTTATTTGTGGTGTTGTAAGGTGTATCTTTATAGTTTCACACTTATCTAGGGATTTATTAATTAATTGAGATTAATTATACCTTAATTTCCCCCTTTAATTCAAATCCAAGCCCAATTAATTATAATTTCTAAAGGGTAAAGCCCGACATTCATAAATGCCCTAATATAACATTTATCATTGAGCAATGTGTGTCCTAGGTAAGTGACCTAGGACCCATTTTCCCATGGGTGAATGGGTCCTCATTTAGACCTAGGACCCTAATTTAAAATATTTTTTTGGTGGTGTTTCAATGATTTCAAATGTGTATTCACATGTCATCTTGTGTTATTTGAATTTTGTGAATTAATATTAAGATATGTATAAATAAGAGGTCATTTCACTATGCTTCACCTAGAAAATCAAAGCTATCTTAAGAGCATTCAAGTGAGTATTATCAAGAGAATTTTCAAGGCATTCAAGAGAAAATTTATTGAAGATTATTGCAGAAATTCAGATCCTATTATCACACTGATAAATTTGACTCAAATTCTGACGAAAGTTCATCAGAATTTCGATGAACTTTCATCGGAATTATTTCATCGATTTTTTTGACGAACTTTGAAATGTCAAAATTTTGACCCAGCATCGTCAGCTGGGTCAAAATTTCAATGTTTGAAAGTTCATCAGAAAATCAACAAAATAACTCTAACTAAAGTTTGTCAGAATTTGAGTCAAATTTATCAGTGTCATGTCAAAGTCTTCTTGCATCATGCATGTTATTTGAGCTAATATGTTGATGTAGTGTTCAAGATCCATTCAAGCACTCAAAGGAATTGTTTCAAGTCAAGTTTCATGATCAAGATCCACATCCATTGAAGCCATTTCATGCTAGTTGTAGATCCACATTCTAAGGTTCAAACAAGGGTTTGGTGAGTTGTTACATAGGATTTGTTCATTCATCATTCCTTCATTCTATTTCATTTCATTACAAAATTTAATTACCAAAATGTGGTTTGACCAAGGGAAACCCTGATTAACCAACAACAAAACATTTTTCCCTCTTGATGTGTGTTTGCAAATTTAGGTGGAAGATCTCTTGAAGAGAAAATTGTAAAGTTGTCAAAGTTGTCATCATTCTTTCAATTTCATGGAAACTAATCTAAAGGATTTATTTTTGGATGTTTGACTGTGAAAATTAGGAATCTAAGAGTGCAGACACAACAAAAGAGAACTAGAAAACCTTTTTTGTAGAGCCCTAGCAAGGACTCTGCACCATAGGGAAAATGAGTCCTTAGTAAGCTTCAAAAAATCACTTTTGATGACTAGTACACATCACTTTTCCATTCTTAGATATGCAATTTAATTTATGGTTCCATCATAATTGAGGTTAATCTATTAGATTCATTTTATAGATTGCATTTTGGAGTTTGTTTTCTATTTTTAATCTTTCTCCCCAAAGTTTTGTTTAATTAGGACCCTCATCCTTGCATAAAAGAGAAATTTACAGATTCATACCTTGATTTGACTCACCTTTTGGGTTGACAGTAATTTCATTGTTTGGATCTCATTTCCTGAATTAAATAAGAGAAATAGGTCCATCATACCCCCTATTTTCCATTATTCCATTTTGGTGAACCTCATTTTTCTATGTTTCAATACTGTAGTCACCATGAGACATTTGGAGTGTCTGCACAAACTCATACACCTTATCTTCATAATCTTTTTCTGCCGCAAGTAATCAAACATATATTTTGTAGAAGATTAGGCATACAAAACCAATTGTATCAATTTTTCACTTGAAAACTAAACTTATGGAGCACCAAAACACTTGAAACTTCAATATAACATGCATTGGATAGTACTAAGTATGTTTGCAAATGAACTTGGCCAAACCTTTACATTTAGAGGAATGCAAAACATTCAAATAATCCTTCATAATCCCCTTGCACTACCATAGCATATACTGGAACTCTATCTCTTCTAAATTTTATGAAAGAAGGAATAATGACATGAAACCTTGAATGTAACATATTCACATCTTCATTAACATATATTATGAACCACAAGACCAAATATTTCTCCACAAAAGGATACAAACCAAAACATTGTCTCTTCCTTAGGGTATATACTGAGAATTCCTTAAACACAACTTTTTCAACTTTTCATTGAGTATGGTACCCCAAACTAGCAAAATATCATTGTAGGCATACTGTAAACATATCCAGACATGTGTACCCATAACTGCATCATACCTAGACATCAAGAATATTACTAATCTCACATACATTGTAATGCTAACTTGCACCATTAGATATCTCTGCACCCTTAGCAATCCATGAAGCATATACAATCTCAAACATACTTTTGACATTAATGACAACCAAACTTATCAAGCTGCGACAATCTCCCCCTTTGTTATTGATGGAAAAATCAATTGATGTGCACAAACACTACCCCTTAGGTGCACATTTCTCTCCCCTTTGACATTAAGGGAAAAGGGAAACACAAATTTCTCTATACTTGAAATACTATAAACTCCCCCTTAATCTATTCAACTTTTACTCCCTTTGGGCTGAAGTCCAATTTCCTCATCAAAAAAAATATCCTTATATCTACTTTGTATATATACAAAACAGCAAAAAATTATCTTACATAAAAAATCAGACACAACTCACTTGAATGGTAGAATTTTCTTGTAGATTGACTTGAGTTAGATCAAGCTACTATCAAGTATTTTTTGTTTGATGTGGTTAGGTTTTGGACTTGACATGTCAACAACATATATGTGTCTTCTACTTCTATCAAAGAATATGGTGCCTTGTATTTTTGAACCACACCATTACCTTCTGCCAGAAGTCTAGTGAGTGAAGCCAACCTTAGGCTCACTACTTCTCTCAATTTCTTTACCTAACCTTTATAATTATCCCTTTGATCTTGCATTTTTTCTATCTAGGAGTGAAAATTCTCCACTTGTACCCTTATGGCACCATCATTGTCTTGCATAGGATCATATGTTGCAGCCACATTAGTGATCAGCATTTCAATTGCATTGATATTATCCTTTATGCTATTAGTTTTTGTAGGAAACTTTAGACAAAAAACATATAACACTTTTACTTCCTCCAAGCACTTATAAATATTTTTGATGCAAGATTGTAGCTTGGCCAATGTGTTATAACAATTTTTAGAGGCATATGTCAATCTCTTCTTATTGGTCTTTTTTTTTTCCTGTATTTCTAGATGAGATGAATAAGTCTCAAAGGACTTCATTAGTTGCTTTATCTGTAAAATGATGAATCCATTTTTTATTTTGACAGTTTCTCTTCCAACACTTTCATTGCTTCTTCCAAAATATCAACACTCTCCACTTGTTTATGTAGCAACTCTTGTCTTTCTATGGAGTGGAATATATCTCCAAGTTTCATCATATGTAGGGGAGACATACTGGACAAATTGACCTATCCATCAAAAGTAGGAACATGCAACAATTCAAAAGATACCACTAGTTGAATATGCATTTCCTAAGCGAAGAACTCCTTGATTGAGTCCACCGGAGATGAATGTGACTTCTCTAAGATTTTTTTTTCAACACTCTTCTCCTTATCCTTCTCTTTTCCTTTTCTTTCTCCTTTTGTTTCTCCTTTTCCTTATCTTTTTCCTTCTCCATTTCTTTATCCTTTTCCTTCTTCATTCCTTTCTCCTTATCAAAGACATCTTGCTCCATTTGTTTACTAGAGACACCTTAGTCATTTGTATTCACTAGAGAGGGAATATTATTAGTATTTTTCTCATCTGAAGTCTCCTATACATTTATTTCAACATTAGTTTTTTTTTATTCAATGATCTACTTTATAATTTCTTCTATTTTTGATTGAATCTTATTTATGACATCATCATGCATGCTCATTAGAAGATCTATCCTTTGCTTTATGTAGAGAACTTTATATTTTTTCTAGATTATCTTCTCCTTTTCTACTTGGGAGATAGAGGAAAACCATGTTGATGGCCTATTATCTCAATTCTTCATCCACTTTGATTACATTTTCTCTTCTTCGCTTAAAACCTTGGCTAGGCTTTCTGAAGCTTTATAAATAATATCACTGAAAGATATGTTTTTTCTTGAGCATATACTTAATGATAGCCCTTTCAATTATCTTTTGATATTTTGGAGGGACATATAGATGGATATCTATGGTTTAATTCAACAAACCATGACTAAAAATTCCATTCAAAATTTATTCAAACTTAAGGGTCTCATGTGAGACCAGAGGAGGCTACTCCATTTTCTCTTTCTCTATCTTCTTCCCTTTATTTTTCAATTTGGAAGTGCCTTCATCTTCAACTTCTTCTTGATTTTAATATTCCTCCACATCTGTCTTCTTACTCTTTTCCTTTTTCTTAGGTCTAGTGGACTTCTTTTGTGGTGGAGTCTCTAATGAAACTCTTCTCCTTGCACAAATTGTCTATGTAGATCTAGAGAGTTGTAGAGGAGATGCAACAATAGAAGTGGATCTAGCAGACCTACTTGGAAACTTTTCTGTAATATTTTCTTCAAGGTCTAAATGGATATTCATTAGAGTTTGGGTAGAGGATGGAAATTTCATCTTTGAGTACCACATAATATCCCATTTCATAAACAAATTATCCACTCTCTTTTCAATGATTTCCTTTATCTTCTTCTAGATCATATTATCTATGATTTCTTTGTATGTGCTAAATATTTCTACTTTAGGATCCTTTGGCTTTGTTAGAAGAATATCCACATAACCTTGGACATATTTAGGTGCAACCACATAAGGTAACTTAGGAATACATGAAGTTCTAGGTTTTACAAGTTCCATGTAACAATGATCCTTGTCTACCATGAATGTCACCTCATTCTTATATTTTTCAGGCCAAATCAAATGGTATTTTATCTCTCTTGCATTTTTGTTTGTAAGTTTTTAAAGAAACCCCAATAGAAAGTAGTGTATGATTTCTTATTTTAAAAGCATCTTATGTGATTTATAATTTGAGTAGCTATTGGAAAGAACTGATCCCATATTTTTCCTTTAAATTAAAGTAATTCATTCAAGAAATTAAATGTAAGATAAATGATCAATGAACCAAACTTGAAATTCTATCTGATATCTTTTTTTCTCTTCAAATTATCCTACGGCTACTCTCTCAACAATTATCACATTTTTTCACCATTTGTAGGTAGTATGAATTATGGTGGTGGTGGCTGATCCTTCTCTATTTGTGAAGTAGATTTCATATGCAATCCCAATAGTGGCACAATGGACTCTGGGATCAGTGATATTTCTCATAGTTAGGGTTCTCTTATCAAATTTTTCTCTGATAAGCTTAGTAACCGTTTCATTTTTTATATATTTTAATACCAAGAGTGATTCATAGGCACAAAGGCCAGTAAATTCCCTAATTGTAGAATTTTATGGTGAACTCCTTAACACCCTAGGATCATCTACAAGACAAAATAACTTCCACAAGAGAAATGGAATAAATATCATGCTATGATTAAGGATGCAAGAATTCCAAAATAGTAGCCACAATGAATATATGGCAACATACATATGATGCCTTGATTATATAGGAAATATGAGGAATATGATTAGACAAGATCATGACAAGTTTCTTAATCCTATCACATGAGATAGCTAACTCATAACAACCTAGAATAAGATAAGATCTAGAAATGAAAAATATAACTTCTAGAAGGAATCTTATAATCCTAAGTGAACTTAACATGTGAATATGTCCCCTAAGTCCCTATTGAGTGAATTCACTAGGTACAAGACATTTATTCACACCAAATTTGAGTCGCTATTGGAAATAACTTATCCCATATTGTTCCTTTAAATCCAATTAATTCATTCAAGAAATTGAATGTAAGATAAATGATCAATGAACCAAACCTGAAATTGTATATGGTATCTTTTGCTCTCTTCAAATTATCTCGTGGCTACTCTCTTGAAAATTATCACCTTTCTTCACCATTTGTAGGTAGTATGAACTATGGTGGTGGTGGCTGATCCTTCTCTATTTGTGAATTAGATTTCATATGCAATCCCAATAGTGGCATAATGGACTCTGTGATCAGTGATATCTTTCATAGTTAGGTTTCTCTTATCAAAATTTTCTTCGGTAAGCTCGGTAACCCTTTCATTTTTTATATTTTTTAATACCAAGAGTGGTTCATAGGCATAAAGACCAGCAAATTACCTAATTGCAAGAGTTTATGGTGAACTCCTCAACACCCTAGGATCACCTGCAAGATAAAATAACTTCCACAAGAGAAATGGTATAAATATCATGCTATGATTAAGGATGCAAGAATGCCAAAATAGCAGCCACAATGAATATATGGCAACGTAAATATGATACCTTGCTTAAATAGAAAAGATGGGGAATATGATTAGACAAGATCATGACAAGTGTGTAATGCCCCGCCAAGTAACCTTAAAAGGAAGTTGCAATTAACATCATAAGCGAACCAATTTTTTTTTATAAAGTGCATTTAACATACACATTCACTTACTAGTTAACAACAACCTCTAAGGCTACAAGGTTAGGATTACTTAAACCCACACATACATATTACATATAACCATAGCATTATGAACCTTATGATATAAACATCATACATCATAAGAATACCACATAACATAATAAGATAATCAACCAAGATACAATCTCATAAACATTATCTTAATCCAATAGATACATCACTCATTCCCAGAATGAGGCAATAGTACAAAAGATTACAATTACAAAATTCCACCTCATAAACATAAGAGGGATAAAATAACTTATACAAGTTAAAATATTACAATGCAAGATAATACAATAAGAACCGTGAGCTGTCCATCTGGATGTCTCACCACCAAGTACTAAAGATCGATGGGGACCCAACGGTTTTGGTGCATGTTCCACCCAACCAATGTGGTACCCAAAGGCCCACCCCCCATGCTAGGAGATAGTAACAAAGTAACATGGACAAAGATTCTACTACCTCTAACCAAAGGCAGACTCAAACTGACTCATACTGTTATAACCAACCAAATGAATTAACAAGTATAACTCATTCACCATACAAGTACGAATCAAGTACAACTCAAGTATGATACAAGTACAAATCAAATACAATACAAGTACAAATCAAGTACAATACAAGTACAACTCCAACATCACTGACATAGGTCACATTGCTTCCAGACATAAAATAGATCAAGTATGTTCAGAGAACCATACACATAAAACAATTAACAACAATTGTCCTAGATAGAGTGTCATCGCAAGGTTTGTCATGAGATCTCCTCTGGGCATTCTTCATAGGCTCCGGCACAAGTAATCCTGGTGGCCTCAACCGAATCCCGGCACTCATACTGACTCAAGCGAATCAACTACCTCTCTAAGAACTAGATAGTTGATCTTGCCATTCCAGTCTTCTCACTCATCCCAAGTCTAAACAAGCCCTTGTGTCTATGAGTGAGGATTAAATTATCTTGATTAATGTGAGAAGTTAGTCCTAATCTTCTAAGTACATTATTTTAATTATCACTTGTTTAAATCACTCCTGAAGGTTATCCAGTTTACCTCTTTGGGCTCTGGCGCCTAACAGAAGCCACTCTTCTATTCGACAACACACACCCAAACAATCCACCAAGGGAACCACAAGTGCATACCAACTAGGCATCATAATCCACTCCAACACAAGGAGGATACAAATAATAGAACTCACTCCAAACATCTTGGAGGCAACAATCACATAGTCCACTCCTTTCATAGGAGGAAACAAGATGAAAGCACATAACAAGGTCACTCCATATAAGGAGACACAGATCCCATAATCCGCTCCTAAACCAAGGAGGTGCAAACATCCCCGTTCGTGAAAACTAGGTAAAATTGAAAAGACCCCATGCACTACCCAAGGGAAAACAACTGGATGGCATAAAGATTCAACAACCCTTATCCTCTAAGTTCTTCTGGAAGACTTATAATTTAGGACTAACACTAAATCCCAAAACCAACAATGCTACTTGACGACATAGCAACAAAAGCATTCAAGTCATCAATCAAATCTAATATTTGGATTTCTTAAATCCATACTCATTCAATAGGTAGTGTAGAAAAGTCAAAGTCATGATAACTAGATCATCTAAAATAATCATAACCCCTATTTCCCTTTTCATTATTGAAAATCTAAAACAATTAAACTTACTTCCTTTTACTGAATACAGAGAATTAAATCCTTTAAGATATCATGAGGAAGATGCTACTTTTGGATATACTAAATCCATATCTCTTTCATAATCCAATCACAATGATTCAATTAATCTAAATAGAAATTAATAAATAACATAATTGATTGCCTCATCAATAAAACAACTTCTTAATTTACTTTTAAATCGACACAAATCCATGCAAGTAAACTTTTCCATTTCCTAACCAAATCTTACATCTCATTTAATTTTTTATTTAAAACATTCAATCACTTTAATATAATAACATATTGTTTCTCTATCCATTTTCTATATACACTAATCAATCCATTTTTAAATTTCTATTCAATAATATATTGCATTCTTTAAATCAAATATTTAACTCTTTCAATTAAACTTTAACAAGCCATTTTAAAATAACAATAATTTCCCATATGTTTATAATTTTAATTCCACTAATCTAATATACAAATTTTATTTAAAAATAATATAAATAAATATAATACTTTAATATTATAAATTATAATATAAAATATTATTAAATAATATTTTAATATTATAATAACAATACATAAAATATTAATATTTATAAATATCAATTTATTATTATTTTATTTTCAAAGCAGCCATGGGAAAATAATTTAACAGCAGTCTCATGTTTCAAGCATAACTCAAAAAATATGATCTGGGTATTTACGATTTTATGACAGGGATAAGAAAATTCCAAAATTCAAGAACCCTTTAAATTTCCTGACAACCCAATTTGTAAAAGTGAAGTTATAGGCGACACAACCAGACCATTTTACCATGAAAATATAACTATACTGCAGATTTTAGAATCCATGTTTTGATAATAAACAGAAAGTTTCATTTTCTAAAAACATTCTAAATGCATTGTTCAATCTCTATGTTTGATTTCAATAACAATAAAATCAATTTCTCTAAATAATTTAAATTCAACTAAGGTTTTCACAATTTTCACTCAAGAATTTTCACAAGCAAAGGCTGTAAATTTATTTAATTCTTTTCTTCTAATATCAAGTTTGTTTTCTAAAACAGATTTAACAAACAAATCTTTAATCACTACTATTTAAAAAAAAACAATCAAGAAAAATAAAACACAAAGAGGAAAACGTGGTACAAGAAGCTACAGGAAGAGATGAATTTTTGATGCAAGCCTCCTCCAAAGATTTCCTGAATTTTCTTCAATCCTCCAATGAATCCAATCCAAAATCCAACAAATGCAAACAATATTTCCTTCAATCAATTCTACAATCAAACTTTCTTCAAACCCTTGTGCAAATTTTCCAAAATTTCTTCCCTGCTATAAAAATGTTTTTTTTTCTAAAAACTTTCTGCCCTAAAATTAAAACATGTATTCTTTATAAATCAAAAATACCTAATACAACCCTAATTCACATTATATGCAAATTAGATATTTCAATTTCAATTTCAATTTCAATTTTTACAACCCTAATTCACATTGCAAGCAAATTAGATATTTGAATTTGAATTTGAATTTGAATTTGAATTTGAATTTCAATTTCAATTTCACTTTTGGAAAACCCACTTTCAATTTAAAATGCAATTTCAAATAATAAATTAATTTCCAAAGTTGCAACCAATTTCCCAAATAAACATTTAATTACAATTTCTAATTTAATTCCCACACATTGAAATTAAATTCCAAAATTAATTTTAATTCTCTTATTTCCTTTCATTCTCTTGCATCACGTTTAATTAATTAATTTACTTATTTAATAACTAAACTCAACAACCTTGGATTAAATTTAATTAATTAAATAATTTAAATATAATTAATTAATTTAAATATAAACTTTTATCCACATTGCATTATTTAAATTAAATAACCATCAGCATGATTTAAATGCAATTATTCTAAATATCTATTTCTAAATCAAGAATTCTTCAGAATTAAATAACATCAAAGCAAGATAGACAATGGCTTGACACACACGATTGACGACACACTAAGGCTAGGGTGTAAACTTGACACATGTTACCTGGCTACTATCTCCCGTTCAACTTAACCGTTGGATCGACATGCTCAAACCTGTGAAACTAGGTGGAGTCGATGTCATGTACCTGCAATCCTGCAACTAAGTAAACAACATCATACAATATATCCAGCATATAATACACACCGTGAAGAAGAAATTACGGATTCATAGGGCGCTCGCAAGCGAGTGATGCGAAACCGTCCTCTTCACCAATACACTCATCGAAACTGACACTTCCATCATAATTCCAATAATCTCATAATAACATCTCATGTTAACTCTACAACATCATTAATCCATAATACATGTGAAACAATAATCAGATAACTACATCCCACAATAATGTTGTCACTCAATAGTAGCAATCAAAACATTATAACAAAATGTATCTAGTATCAAAGTAATTGCAACCAAACATAGCATAAAGCAACTTGAACAAGGATCAAAACGGAGGGGTATTACAAAGTGTCTTAATCCTATCACATGAGACAACTAACTCATAACAACCTAGGATAAGATAAGATTTAGAAATGACAAATACGACTTCTAGAAGGAATCTTATAATCCTATGTGAACTTAACATGTGAATATGTCCCCTAAGTCCCTATTGAGTGAATTCACTAGGTACAAGACATTTATTCACACCAACACCCCCCTTAAGTGCAACTTAGGGAGAAGATTATTATGTAAATGACACAAAGATGGGTCCAAACTACGAGGTCATTTTCTTAGAGTAAAAGGTATTTCCTAATTAGTTATTTATTTAATTATTAGGTTCCTTCTCCTCTAATTACTTATATTACTTAGGTCATGTTATTTATATGTATCATGCCATTGGATGAGGAGACATGTCATGATCTTGTTTTATCCTAACCTAGGGTTTCTAAGTTAATTATCATTTTATAAGGATTCATTTGTATTATCATTGGAATATGCACATTAATCAATGGTTCATGCTTTTTTTGGATCAATAGCTCTTGGCCTCCATATATTTTTTATTCCCCCTTTTTGTGATAGGTTTTTTATTACAAGTGATCCTTGGGGGATGTGGAGTTGATTTTTCCCAACTTCAACATGGTATTAGAGATCCATACCTATAATCCCCTCTCCTCTTCTTGAGATATTTCATGCCTTGAGCTATATTTTGGTGCATCCTAGACCAAAACAAAGTTTTTCATTGAATTCAAAGCTATCGGGAAAGTCATTTTTGCATTTTATTTACCTTTACAAATAAAACATGTAAATTTTTTTCCCTACAATTTTGTTTACAATAAAATCCACATGCACTATAACTAGAGAACATTTTGGTAAAGGTTCTAAATTTGGTAGGCCTCCATCTTTGAGGGTTTTTTTTGACATATTTGGTAGAGTTCCTTTTTTTCCCTACTCAACCCCTCTCCGTTGGGTTTTTTATTTTTGCACCCTACCTTCTAGAGGCCATATCTCAACCATAAAGTGGTCTTTTATTTTTTTGAAATGGGGGAGAATTTCATGATCTTCATAGTGGTGAAGGTGGTTTCTAGTTTGGACTTCTAGTTTTTTCCAAAATCTTCTTTTTTAGTGTTGTTGATGTGCAGTTCTCATTTTGGAGACTTTGATGAGCCATATCTTCTACATCCAGACTCCCTTTTGGGTGTCATTTTTTTTAAAGTGTATGTTTTTTCATGTACTTTATCATAGTGCTACTAGTTTCCTTGTATTCTATCATAGAGTTGTATTTTCCAACATGTAGTCTTTTTTGGACATTGTAGGTTTACATTTTAAGAACTTGTTATTATGTAAATGCACTGAGATAAAGTGCCATTTTGGTGTATTATTTTTGGGTATATTACACATCACTTTGTGCCTTATTGTGCTTGCACTATAATAAAAGTGTCATGGGGGTTGATGTTTACCTTTTTTTTCCATCTCACCTTTACCAAGTGAGTGTCCCTTCTATGACAACAACCTCATGCATGCGTGTCCTTTTTTTGCAAACCCTTTATATTTTATAGTACTTTCATGTTTTCACATTTAGATGTTCCTGATTCTTCTTCATGCAGTTCTTTTTGACATTAAGTTTTAGTCTACCTATCAACCTTCTCCCTTTTCCACATTATGGATGGTTTCTATTGTTGGTGTTAATGCTTCCTTGGGTTCACATTATAGTGAGCTACATATAAATTATTTTTTCCTATGTACTAGGTGGATACAATAGTTCCATTTAGGTGATATGAAACATTTACCATATGGACACTCTTGCATTCCTATTTTTGGAGGTGACCTTCCATTCTCTCTTGATCAGTTTTCTTTAGACTATTGGTACTTGTATTTTCAAATTGCACCTTTCATGTTGAGTAGTGTCATTAGGGTCACTCATTTAGATTAATATAGAATCTATATATTTGACTTCTAGATGTTTTCCTTTATTTTCCATCTAATTCAAGTAGTGTCATTGAGGGAACTCATGTAGATTATTGTCTTCTTGATCTTGAAATTTATATCTTCAAGTTATAAATGATTTCTATATAATTCAAGTAGTTTTGTTGGGGGAACTCATATAGATTATTGGATTCTTGATCCTAATCATCTTCTATTTCAAAATATTTTCTTCTTTCAACACTATAGTAGTCATTCTTCAGTAGTGTTTGTAGCTTCTTCATGCTTCAGTGTTGTTCTCCATGTTCATCCTTTGTTCATATCTTTTGGTACAATTATTGGTTGGAGGATTATTCATCCTTCACTTTTTTTTGGAGGCTTTTCAGTCCTTCACTCTTGTTTGGAGGCTTCTTCAACCCTTCACTTGTATTTATCTCTTTTGGAGAAGAGTTTTCTCCCACTGGGTTTTTCTCCAATTTTAAGAGTTCTTTTGTTTGTACATGGGTACCTCACCAGGCCTTGTTTGTTGGGACACATCATGCATACCTTATAGGTTTGATCTTCTCCATAAGTATCAATTAAGGGGAAGTGTTAGAGTAAAAGGTATTTCCTAATTAATTATTTATTTAATTATTAGGTTTCTTCTCCTCCAATTACTTAAGTGTACTTAGGTCATGTTCTTTATATGTCTCATGTCATGGTATGAGGACACATGTCATGATATTCTCTTATCCTCACCTATGATTTTTAGGTTGATTATTTATAATTATTCTTTTGTATTATCATTAGAAGATGCACATTAATCAATGATGCATTCTTTTTTGGATCAATAGCTCTTGGCCTCCATAGCTTTTTTATTCTCTCTTTTTGTGATAGGTGTTTGGTTGTAGGAAATCCTTGGAAGTTGTGGAGTTGATTTTTCCTAAATTCAACATATTTAGGTACCCATGAACATATGAAATGGAATCTCTCACAAATACAGAAAAGGAGAAACCTAGTGGGATAAAACTCCTCCCTAAAAGAGAGATAAGATACAATAATGGTATCCATCACAAATCCAATCAATCTCCATCCACACAAAGGATAACAAGGGAGAAAATGCAACCCCCATAATGAGATAAACTACTACAAAGAAGCACTAGAATCACACTTGTGGAGTAATGCATGAATCCTTAATCTGACAAGAAAATGAAAGATAATTGTATTTTCTAGAAACTATATTAGAGTCACTCAAGGACTTAGGTAAGAATCATAATAAATAAACAACAAAGCCGATGCCAAGGAGCATTGGAAAACACATAAAATGGAAAAAATTTAGAATCTATAAAGAAAAAATTTCTTAATAAATGATTTGGAATTGAAATGAAGTGCAAAGATCAAAATTGCACCCTCTCAACTATCAAAACATCTAAGTAATATCTAGAACACCCTTTGGGAAAAAATAAAAAATGACCAACCTAGGATATATACAAAAAAAAAATCATGGATAGAAATATAGATCTCCTCATTATCTTTCCAATGCCACAAGAGCCATGAAAACCAAAGTTCATGGAAAAAAATTATGAGCTCGAGAGTCAAAAATAGAGATTAGACTTCAACCAACAATAAATGCTTAAAAATAGAAAAAATATGAAAAATGACCCACACCACTAAAAATTTGACAAAACCATCTTTCTAATGATATCTCATTAAAAAAAATCACCTCTTGGATTGCAAGTTATGAGAAAATGAAAAAAACCCTAAAAGAGGGCACCTGCAGACTAAATAGGTTAAAAAAAGCCCTTGGCAGCTAAAATCTGGGCAGGCGATCACCCATATTACATTTGCTTGCATAGGGGTTAAAAAAACACACTACCACCAATGATAGTGGTGTTGTTGGGGTGGAGCGTTTGGGGTACAATGAGTCATTGGCCATGCCACCCTGGGTGTTTAGCCCCTTACTAAGCTATGACCACAGTTTATGATTGTGGGTCTAAAGCCTATGGTCCATAGTTTAAAAGGTTTAAAACAAAACTTTTAGTCAGCATAAAGTAAGTTTTAATTTTTTTTAATAAATTATTAAAACCTATTGAGAATAATGAATGCTTCGTACCATATGCAATGAAAATATTGATGTGACTGATTTAGACTGTAGCCAAAGAAGGATGATGTAGAGATTGTGTAATATGTTGGGTACTAGAGGAATATTCCTAGTGACTAGCCAACTATACAAAGAGTTTTGATACTATCGTACGACTGTACAACCATGTATGGATCCATATGACCGTGTAGCCTAAATTTTTTTGCCTCATGTTCTAACTAAAAGTCTCAAATTTTGATGATTTGGTAGCTGATCATTAAGTTCTCGGGCCTTCCAAACACAATGGCAAGGTAAATTTTTGACTCAAACTGCTCGAAAAATTAACTACCCTTGAATTTTTCAATTGAAACTCTTCTTCAAACCCTTGAAGATCTAACAAATATGTTAGATTTTGATGAAATGAAAGTATATCTTTACTTTCTTAGACTCCATATTTCATGCCAAGATTCGTCCCTCATATCTGGGAAGAATTATGCAACACTAAAGCTTTAATACCATGTAGGAGTTTATGGTGAACTCCTCAGCACCCCAAGATCACCTGCAAGACGAAATAACTTCCACAAGAGAGAAATGATAGAAATATCATTCTATGATTAAGGATGCAAGAATTCCAAAATAACATCCATAATTAATATATGGTAATGTGCATAGGATGCCTTTCTTATATAGGAAAGGTGAGGAATATGATTATACAAGATCATGATGTGTCTTAATCCTATCACATGATATAACCAACTCATAACAACCTATGATAAGATAATATCTAGAAATGACAACTAAGACTTCTAGAAGAAATCTTATAATCATAAGTAAACTTAACATGTGAATATGTCCCCTAAGTCCCTAGTGAGTGAATTAACTAGGTACAAGACATTTATTCATGCCAACACTAATTTCTTCTTTTGTAATCATGTAGGTTTTATCCAACCAGATAAATTCTTCATGAATGTGTCTCAAAATAATTCTTACCCATTCTTTGCAGTTATACAATTCTAGAGAATCTTCCAAATGTCTAACCTTTTCATAGCCACATTTTCATATTTAGGTTTGTACACACCATTCTCACCCAAGAGTTCATGTTGTACCACTTCAAAGGATGATGTGTGATAAATTTCACTTAGCGGGACTTGGATATAGATTCTTACATCTTCAGAGTATACCACATCTGTGAGAACATTTGAGAACTTCCATCTTTATCAACCTCTGTAACCTTGAATAGAAACTTCTTATACTTTAGCCTAGGTTTCTCCACAACATCAATCACCTATGAGGTCACCATTGGTGTTCCTTTTGAAGTCTTCAAACACCATTGCTAGAGTTTCACATAGATAGTTATATTAACCTTTTCTCTCTTCTCCACTTTCAAACACAGATAACTTTGATTGCAAATGAGAACAAAATAGTCAAGTGAAACATAAGTAGCCTTCCATTTTCCCTAAATTTTTGCCATTAATGCATTTTTACTTGGTAGGTAAATATCTACTAGAATTCTCTATGTCATCATATAGATACAAATATGCTCAACATAGCTCCACAAACCATTCCCTTACTCTACAACCTTGATGAAAAGGTTCAATCTTGCTCACCAAACTTTCTCACCAAAGGAATTGATCTAGTTCATATTTCATGCCGAAATGTTCAAAATTTTATCCTTTTTAGGGGGCTAAAAGATTTACAAATGATATCTCCCTTGAGATAATGCTCTATCTCATTTTATCACAGGATCTTGTGTAGAATGCACAAGCATGGTATGATCCTTCTTCACATTCTCCTGGCATTTCTTCTCTTTCCAAAAATTTTCATTTCCCTTCTTTTTTTGAATTAGGGTCTCTTCCTTCTTTCGGTTTTGAACAGGTGGTTTCACAAAACCACTCCTATTTTTTTTTCTTTATTCCAAACTTTATTGCAATTATATCAAACAGTATTATTCTCAAGAAAAAAATTATTTCTCCTAACTTTAGTTTTACATTTTCCAGCCTTATGAACAAAGTGTTGCATGCATAGAAATATCCATGAAAACAAATAACATTATATCTTTGAGGAAAAAATGGTTTTCTACCCATATTTTTATTTCTTCTTGCTCTAGATCTACAATAAACAATATTATGTCCAAATTTATTGCAATAATAACAATAACCTTGAAAATTTTGAGTGAACTTGGTAGGGGCATGGTTGTCTAGTAGGTGGAGGACCTTTGAAACTTCTTTGTCTCTGAAATGGAACACACCAACCTTCTTTCTTCTTTCCATCTTGATTTTAATTTCCATTTCTATAGGATGTCTTCTTAGGTTCTTTAGTGCAAGCTTTCTCCTCCTTTATTTCAGACTTTCATTCTACCTTAAAATTATTATATAGGTCTATAGATGGACTGGTAATTGGAATTTTACCTTTTTCAAAACCAAGGCCAATTTTTTCTTTAGATGGATTTTGAGAGATGATTATCTCATCAAGAATTTCATAACTCCTTTCAAATTTATACCCTTGTCAATTTGTTATTTTGCTTTATCTAATTCTTTCCTCAAAGAGAAAATATCTTCTTCAAACTTGGAGAATTCAATAGATTTATCATTGATCTTGGTATTCAGGAAATCTATAATTATTTTACCTTATTCAACTTAAACTTTCAACTTGGCAATTTATTTTTCTATTTTTTCAAGTTTGTACTAAAGTTCTTCATTCTTTTCTCTTTCACTATCCAGATCATTTAGAGAAGAAATGAGTTCTCCTTCATAATCCATTGGACAATCTTCTTTATTGAATTCAAATTCATCCTCCTCCTCATGATGTATGTCCTCTTATTTTAGATAACTCTTCTTCGTGGGAATTTCATCATTCCACATGTGTTCCAAATATATGATCTTCCTTAGCTATTAGACTATATTAAGGAAGCTTTCTCTGATACCAATTGTTGAACACATCGAAATACTAAGAGGGGGTGTGAATTAGTATAATTCAATTCTCAATCCCAATTAGTAATTGTTGAAGCTAAGTTATATAATTTAAGAATACACTTACTAAATCAAAATTGTAAAGATAAGAATCCACACAAGAACACAAATGATACTAGATTCACATGGAAAACCTCATAGGGGAAAGAACATAGTAAGAAATGTTGCTAGGAGCTGCAGTCTTAATCTAGCCTCACAAGTAAATAATAGCTACAACATTGTTTTAGAGATAAAACCCAAGGAAGCTACTAATCCTTGTTTATACAAAAAAAAAATAGAAGCTAAAACCCAAGGAAGCTACTACTCCCTAGTTGAAAGAAATAACAATTGAAATATGATTGACTATATGGATTTAACCATTGATAGTCATCAATTCTACTCATTAGGTTTGTATCTAATAATATCACACTCTAATCATGCAATTATACATATTCACACACTTCCATACTTATCTCCCCATATATGATCTTCTATATATCATCCACATGCTTACCAAATACAAATCGAGTTAGCCATAAACAAGAAAATATGAAACTTATAACATATCAGCGTACATCTCCAAAGGTGGTATAAAAAATGATAAAAAATTATTTACATTACTCTTAGATGAGTTGGTATGACCCATACAACATATTCAAACAATCCATAAACTCCACTCACACTTGAATTAATGGCACACACCATTAACATGCCTTAGTCAGCCTCAACAAAAGCATATCTTCACAAAATGACTTGAAACAATTATGTAGTACTAAAAACAAGAAATATCTACATGTGATTCATACCCCAATCATCATGAGACATTTGGAGTGTCTGTGCAAACTCATACACTTGATCTTCATGATCTTCTACTATTGAAACTAATAAAACATATGTTTTGTAGAAGATTAGGCATCTAGAACCAACTATATCACTCTATCACTTGAAAAATGAACTTGCAAAGCACCAAAACACTTGAAACTTCAATGTAGAATGAATTGGACATTACTGAGTATGTCCTCAAATCCTCTTGGCCAAACCTTTACATTCGAAGTAATACAAAGCATTCCAACAAGCCTTCATAAGCACTTTTCACTTTGCAAAAGGTATAATGTAATGAAACCTTGGATGTGACATATTCACATCTTCATTAACATATCGTCTAAACTACAAGACTAATATCTTGCTCTATGTAAGGATGTGGACCAAAACACTATGTCTCTACCTTAGGGTACATATTGAGAATGCCTTAGACACAACTTCTACAACTTTTCACTGAGTGTGGTACCCTAAACTGACAAGATATCATTGTAGAAACTAAAAATGCATCCAAAATTTTTTACCCACAACCACATCATACTTAGACATCAAGTAGATTACTAATCTCCCATACATTGTAAAGCTAACTTGCACCATTAGATATCTCTGCACCCTTAGCAATCTTCAGATCATATATAATCTCATGTTGAGAATAATTTTAAAATCAATGAGAACCAAAATTATCAATTTACAACACCAAAACATCTATATATTTTAATCATTCATCCATACCATCATCTATAAAACAAATAAAAAATCAAAAGATCCCAAAAATTTAAAAATATCACATAATTCGTAATATTTCCTAGACAAAGCATTTAAGCAAGAACAAACTAAGCACTAACTAAAGACATTGAGTGTTCATGGAATAATAACAATTAAAGACTCCTAAATTTTATACAACCTATTTGATCTATTATCAAACCATCTTTAAAACATATTATCAAACCTATCATGCCTTAACAAATGCATCTTTCCTACAATGGGCATTTATCCTATTGCACAAACGATTGCTTTTACACCAAAAGATTGACCTGTTAATTCCTGATACAACCACAAGAGTTAATGAATCCATGAGAGACAAGTAAGTCATGTCATGAACACAAGAATTTTGTACAACACAAGGAGACCAAGGGTGCACACCTTGCAACAATCCCCCTAGTGCAAGTGATGGGTTTGAACCCATGACCTAGCTCTAATATAATTTGTTGCACAAACAATTATCGTTGCACCAAAATTTTGACCTGTTAGTGCCCGATACAACCACCAAAGTTAATGAATCCATAGGAGGTATTTAAGAAATGTGATGAACCCAAGCATTGCATTGCACAACACAAGGAGACCAAAGGAACAAACCTTGCAATATATCCATCTTTACCACATATCTCTTGGAAATAAAATCTACTGGTTGTTGATTTGTTTGGTCGATGATTATTTTTATTTCTTAATTTATCATATTGTATCATTCCAATGTTCCTCAAGGATATCTTCAAATGATTAGAGGAGCATGAATGGTGCAAGGCCATTATTTTTGTATGCCATGTTTTTGAAATCTTTTCATTGCATTATTGGGGCATGTATTTTCCTTGAGTGTGTGGGAATGGGTTCTAGCATTGAAAAAATTCCTTTGCATACAAGGTCATTTAAATACCTTTTCGCACTAGGGATATCATGCTTTAAGATCATTTCCCTCACATATTTCGAAAAGGTTCTATTATGTCGGGTATGAATGAGGGTAATACTTCTTGTTTGTAGAGTCAAATTCCATGCAAGGGATACCAAAGTCACCTTGGTTTATCATACCTTGGTATACATATATCTATTTTTCCACAATAAGCTCTATGATGATAAAAACACAAATAGAAAGCATACTATGTATCAATATCTATCCACATAAATATATTTCCATTCCTCTATCTTGTTTATATCCATTTCATCTCATTCATTATCCATTTCATTATGTGATATCAATCAATTATCATCAAAATCTTGCATTTTCTTCTACCATACTAACCCATCTCCTTTCCCACATTCCTCTACAAATCTATCATTTCATCCACATGAATGTTCTTTTACTAATTTACCATTTTTTTCATCCATTCCACCATATACACTCCTTTTCAAGAGTTTGACCCAAAAAAATTAGTATTCTGTCAAATTTCTAAGGGGGCATCTTGCCTACATTTCTTCACTCGCCAAGACAAACTAGGGCATGTCACAAAATTTCTATACCTTCTTTGAAACAGCACTATAGAAATGTATTGTCTTGAAGAGGGGAAAAATGTAGACTGCTAAATTTGACTAAAATATTCCTACCAAAATATCATCATTTTCCATCATTAGGTACCATCAATTTTTCTTTTACATTTAATTAAATTACGTATTTTATCAATTTACAATTAAATGATCTATTTTATCAATTTACTTTATTAGTTAAATAATTTTGATTATTTAATTAATTTACTAATTATTCTTCCATTAATTAAATAATAATTATTAAATTTATCCATTCCCCAAATAAATAAATAAAATCATTTATTTTGTTTATTTAATCTATTTTGCACATACCATTAGTAATTAATTAATTTAAATATTATTAATTTCCATGCATTTCCACCTCACTAGTTAACTTGGACTAACTCTCACTTTACTCTTTAATCATACCAGATCACTAAGCAATGAACTGAGTCCATTAATCCATCAATTTTGTTCCACTCCCACTCACTTCGAGTTCACTGATTTGTCAAATTAGTTAACTAAGAAATTAATCCTATCAACATCATGTTAGTCTGAGTCATCACTCCATTTAATCCTCTTAACTAAACCATGCAATTGGTTACATGAAATCATGTAGTCAGTTAAAAATCAATTTATACTTTTCAATCTTTCCTCTGATCTCGATTGTTGATTGGAATCACCAAAAATCTATAAATGCAACCATCTTATCACTCATTTTTTATCTTAGATCATGCAAAAAAATTATACTCGAATTACTACAGTACTTTATTGCTATTGTGCTTATTAAAAATATGAGATTAAATTTCATCAACATTCTCCAAGGTGAATAGAGGAGAGAAATGGAGCTATGCTAAGGTGAATTGTTTGTTACAAGGTTTGCAGGTTTACATCTTGTTTGAATCAGTTTTCCTTATTTTCTCTATCGTTATGATCTTTTGATTGTGAATGCTTGATGATTATTGTTTAATTTTCAATTTCATAGTTAGATTTTTAGATCATATAGTAGCATTGAGAGATTTTGGTTTTATATTTTTAGTTGTTGGTGTATGAGAATTTGTGGGGTCTTATATTGGAAATATGTGTTTTCATGTACCATGCATTATTTCTTGATAGTTTTTCCTCTTTTAAATTTTAGTGGAATACTTTGTTTGTAGGATTAATTAGGCCCTAGTTCTCACCATTAAGTTTCCTTATATGTGTGATGTGCCTTCTATATTCCTAAGATGCTTGAAAATGTTTTTTCTTGTGTGTGGGAAATTTAATGAACTTTATAGGGTAATGAGTGTGCTAATATAACCTCTTTTGATAGTGCAATTATAAATTCTTCATTATGAAAGTGAGTGTCTATGTTTATTACATTCTTAAATGAGATTATATAATCTCTTGTGAGCAATGCAGTTATGAAATTGATGAGGTATTATTCATATTCTTTTTTTTAGAAGGAAAGTGATTTGATGATGCTGACATAAAATAAACCTTGTATTTTATACTTGTTACTGTAGTCCTAGTCGTATTCCCCTAAAACCGCATACACCCATAAAAGGTTTACCCAAGTTAAAATTGTCACAATTTTGTTTGGTTTTTGAAGTTACAACAAGTGTTGATATAGTTGTCAACTTATTTTCCACTCGAATTTTTGAAGTTAAAAACCTAATATTTGTATGTGAATCAACTTTTTGTGGAGTTTTGAGAAATGTATTAGGAACCAAAGCCATTTACACAACCTTGAGCCTTGAGATGCACCAACCAAAGAAAAGAAAAAAAAGGATAAGTAAAGATCAACCCTACTTAAGGGCTTTCATGAGGTTTCAAAACCTTGTCAGTTCCTGATAGTGTTTCAAAAACCTATTCAATCCTTGATGATAAGTTTTCTTCTAAAGGACTAAGTGTTTCACTATTATATAAGGCCCTTTTAAGAAAAACCCCAAAGAATGAACCAAGGCTTAAGAGAAGATTGTAAAGAAGATAATGGGAAAGGTTACAAAACTTTGTTGGAATTCGATGGGATTCCAAAAACCCCCACCTAGGCCCAACATTGATTCATCTATATTGCTTTTAATAAAATTACCCTATGTTTGAAATATTTATTTAATGAAATATGGTAACATGAAAAGAAAAATGTATTATAGAGAGAATATTTAGCTGAATCAAAACCATTGGAGTTTATTACAATTGTGGAAATAAATGCAATTCATCACAATAGATGAGAAAAACATGAAACTAAAATAGAGAACTCCAAGATCATCTTATTGCATGGAACAAATTGAACACAAAAATTTAATATATTCATATATTATATTGTATTGCATCAAAAAAGGGGAATTTCTAGTACATTTTCAAAAAAAAAGATTAAACATTAAAATATAGTTGCCCTCCACCACCTCTTGGAGCCTTTTAATTAGTGCTAGGGAGAAGAGGTTTTTGTTGAACTTGAGAAAGTGAGCAAAGGTTTCCATCATGTTCCTCTTCAGTATGGAATGAAGGAGAGTGGTACTCATTGAGATTCCCCAAAGTAGGTTCAACCAGGATAGATAAGTTGGCTTTATCAAGGGTTATGCATCTCTAGCTCCCCATTCTAATTTACCAGAGGTTCAAATAACATTATATAGGAAGTGTTGTGAAAGCATAGATTTATGCACATGAACCTGAGGAAGAAATTTTCTTTGATTAAATTCATTATCACATCGTCCTCCATGTCACTGCATATAAAAAAACCCTTCCTGAGTTGGTTCACCACTAGCCTCCTTATTGAATTGCATTCCATGCTATCAATTTCCAATAAATCGCTCTTAGAAGTGGCATCTCTCTAGGTACTCAAAATATTCAAATAAAAGTTGATATGTAAAGAATGAAGGTGTTTCTACCCAATTTATAGAAGGTAGAAACATGCATACTACTTATAAGATAAGTCATGAGGAGTTTACTCAAGAGTAATTAATGAAGAAAGGATATCACCTATTTTCTTAAATTGAATGAGTATGGTAGATGATGTGATGTTATTCTAGCTACATGAACTTCAACATCAGATAAAATCCATTCATTAAAACAATTCACATGAGTATGATCACTGGTAGATATGTCATTAAATGTAGAATTTAGAAGTTATGGGTCTTTCACATGAATAAAAGACCACGAGGCTTATATATGAGGAGAAAAAATGCACTAGATCATTACAATCAAATTGATATATGAAACACAATCATGACATCTCTAAAAATGGTCATAAATGCTCCTTTGATTGATTAAAAAAATGGATAATGATTTTTGAAACATTTACTCAATAAAATGTCAGTTATGAATATTTTAAAAAGAACCAGTTTCAAGAACCTAGTGATAGTTATTATGTAAAAAACTATAAATATGCTATTCAAAAACATTTGAGGGGTCCAAATTTTTGATCCCCATTGCACTTTGATGCAAGAGTTAGGATCAATTGAAAAGAAGGATCATTTTTTTGTAGTTTTACTTATTTCCTGAAGTTCTTTTTCTTTGAGAATATGAATTTGAATGAAACACTTAGTATTTATGAATGAGTCTTTGAGATCTTATAAGTATTGGAATATTATTTCTCTTTGTGGATACTGTGTTCTTTTGTGTTACATTCATTGTTCTTCAGTAAGGAGTGAAATTGTATTATGTCGATTTAGTTATTTGTTACTAGTAATCCAATATTTGAGTTGTGATATTGGTGGCATATACATCTTTTAAGTTTCAGTTAATATTCTAGAAGTTAATTTCAATTGTATTTGCATTATGGCTATGAGAAAGTGTTAGTCTTCCTTTACTAATTTTTGGTCAAAAGTATAGCCATTTTCTTTAAAATTAAAAATCAAAATTATATCTTACAAGGGAGATGTACCTCAATCAAAATTCAAAGGAAGATCACCAATGAAATGATGATCTCTCTAACTATTGTTGTTGATTAGTCTTTATTTTGGGAATCATAGAATCAAACTAAATCAACCTTTAAAAAGATAAATCTATCAACCAACAATGCCCTTGATTGTTTGTATATTAAATTACAAAGAGTAGCATACTCTAATATTCCCTTGCTATATTTGAATTTTATTTTCATTTTTCACATGGTAACTTGAAATGTTTGCATGAGGTGCATCCTACATTGCTCTACTATAAAAGTATATGATGTTATGTTGTTGACTATTATGCTATTGCATAAAAAGAGGATTCTTTAATTGAATATTTTATTTGAGTAATATATTAGATCCCCAAATTATATCCCCAAGGTTAATGAGGGAACCAAGGTGTTGGGAAATAAATTTTATCAACCTTGCAAAATTACTAGAATTATTTTATTTATTATTTAGCATTTTTCCATAAGTTATTTATATGTTATCATATTTTATTTTATTTAATAATTATGCTCTAGTATAAATGGAGTGTGGGATTTTGAGTTGGTATTATGTGATAGATATTGGTGATTTATAAGGAATATGTATTTAATTTTTTTATCTATAATAGACTTGAAACTCCTACTTTTTTTGGATCCTAATATAACTTATGATGAATTCTTATGACATGTAAGAAGAAAGAGTAGAGGGGGGTTACTTTGGAATATTGACCAACTATGATATAATTTATTATTTATGATGAAGTTCCTATTTTGAGATGGTGAAAAATGATAATTTGGGCATTTATGTTGGGTAAATTAAATTATTTAGTTATGACAGTCTAGAGGACGGGGATTGACTGCTCCAAGATAGTAGGTCATAGGAGAGTCCTAAGAAACAAGCTTCCCTTATCTACCTCAAGATTGGTAAATGAATCAAGAATGATAAGATGTTAAGGTTGAAAAGGAAGAACAATCTAATTGCTACTGTCCTTCTAGTAACCTAAAAGTTTTAGAAGGTCAGATGAGCTAATTTTTAGGGTTCAATTTGCTACCTAGACAACTCACTACCTGAGGATGATAGTGTAGGATACAAAATCTATTGTGAAATGTTGGTGTCCCAATGGTGCACTGGCATCCATAATGACAAAGAGCCTAAGGAGCAGATTAAAATAGTAGAAATCAAAATAACAGCCTCACTGATAAAGTTTTATGTTATGATGGAGTAACATAAAAGGTGTTGGGTATTTTTTCCAGCTAAACCTTGAGATCCTCTAAAGGATAGCCAACCCTTATGCCCAATAATTTTTAACGTTAGTTGCCAACTAAAAAGTAAGGATTCTCAGGCCCTCACTCCTACTCTTTGGGCTCTGTGAAACCCAAGAGGGTACTCCTTGTCACATTCAAAATTATTTAGTTCTCAAAGAGCATTTTTATACACACATCAATTCTTATTAAGTGAAAATAGGCATCCTTTGTCAAATATTTGGTTGAACTTTGAACAAATTATAGCCTAGTGCTAAGAATTACGAGGAATTTCAAAGTTACACATTATAATTGACAGTATTTTAAATGATTTTTATTCTCATCCCAAATCTCTAGTCAGATGCATTGCTAGCTCATTTATCTACAAAATATGCTAATGAATAGACCAATGCTTTATCTATTGGGAAATGGATTCAAATCATATAATAAGTATTAATATATTAGCCATTTACTCATAGATTAGTGGACTATTGCCACACCACATTGTAGCATTCAACTCACTGTGTTTAACACAAATTCTTACCAAATCTTATGCTCTTCCCTACAAACTTGTGACCTTATCTTATCATTTAATGAATTCATTGAATTGAAGCCAAAAAAAATCCACACAAGCATTCAAAACAATTAAAGATGAACTAGAAGATTATTAACCCTTTCATTCATAACTTGAAGGAATATTATAAAAGAGAGTATATGCATTAGAACTTAAGATTTTCCTTCATATTTGTGGCTTCCATAAGACTATTTTAAGATCACTACATATATGAATTATACCCTAGACTTCATACTATTCTATTTATCAACATTTATACAATATGCTTCTTTATGAGCCTAGCCTCATACATAGACCATTCTGAGACACAAAAATCAAACCCTTGTAATCAACCTTGAAATCCCTTTTATAGAAAAAGGGAGCAACAAGCACCGGGATGAATTACACTTACATTTAACTTCATTTCATTTCTAATTTCACCAAATTCAAAATATTCCCTAGGTAGTTATATGTAATCATTTACAAAATAAGGGAGAGAAAAATATCAAAAAATGTTAGATGGAGAAGACCCACCAGCCTTGCAAAAGGTATTGCTGTCACAATATCAAAATTTTCACATTCACATCAACCCAAGAAAATTCACCATCAACAAAAGGCATGAACAAACACAAACCCATATCATAACAAACCAACCAGAAGGAAACAAGTTAGCACAAAGGATCAAAAACTAAGCACTAGCTCAAAAAGGAAATGGGGTGCTATTCTGCCTTGTCAACAGTAGAATAAGAATGTCAACTTGGTGTCCTTATCAATAGTGGAGTAGCCATCACCACCTCATCCTTGGAATCAACCAAATTAGTCACGGCCATAAGATACTAGTGGTAGCCAGAATCAGTTTTAGCTCCACTGTCAAAGGGGTCATTTGAAACTTCAATGGGAGAATGATGACGTCCCATGTAAGCTCAGTGATATTTATTCTTTCTTGCATCTTTCCTCTCAAGCCTATCAACGTTCTTCTCCTTACCCTTGACCGATTCTTATGAGACAATTTTTCTCCTCAGATGATAAGTGTGCTTGAGAAGACCCTATGCAGACCTGTTATCAGCTCTTTCTTTCTTCTTTGGAGTCATAGGAACCTCAGGCACATCCTATTCATTCTTGGGAAGGTCATCTTGAGAATAAAGGAGATTGAATCTCCTCGACCTTTGAGGTGGGCTGACAGACCCACTTACCTTACCCATTATTGATAGAGTAATTCACCAAAATTCCTTAGGATAGAGACACCACCATTGACATAAAAGGCTATCACAAATTCTACAATCACTAAGAACACTTCACACACTCACTCCCAAACACTCAATTCTCATAGACAATAAATGGTGAGAATAAAAAGGAAGAAATCCTCATTAAATAGATCAACTAAAGCATGTATATATTAATGTTCTAAGGGAGTTCGCACATGTGAGCTAACAACCCTTCCCTTGATTCCAAATCTCGATCGTTGATCTCCAAGATGTCGTGAAGCTTATTTATTAACCTCGATGATTGTAGGAGAGCAATCATTCATACATATCTAGATCAAATTGAGTAATCCTGCATGTGGCCTTCACTTTTAATGTTTGCTCATGTGAAGAAAAAATGGCTATCACATTAATATTTTTGGTTTTTGATGGAGGAGCATCCCTGGTTCTTGGCAATCTTGCATCAACCAAAACTATTTTCATTTAGTTTTTCCCTTGTTCTATTCTTATTCTTGCTCAAGTTGGGAGATCCGATATTTATTCATAGTTGCTCACCAAATCTCGCATACCTATGGTTTCATCATGGACATGCTCAATTACATTGTTCCAATTTTTCAGCTCAATTGGATCTTTTTCCAGCAAGTTCTCACTTTCGGAGTATGTGATAGTTTTGGAATTGGCCCCGGAAAAATTTCAAAACCTAACGGCTAGTTGGATTGATCACGAATATTTCTCGTGACTTGTGGATCCTCACGGTATGTTTAGATTTGTTCTATGGAGAGTTCCTAATCTTACACTTAGATCCACACTTCATCATGCACATCTACCTTGGATGAATTTCAGATTTGAGTTCAACCTGTTCTTGTACCCGTTAAATTTTTCTTCATTGAAGATTGTAATGATCTTGGCTGATGCGAATGTTTCCTCACTCGTGGATAGGATATAAATCTTGTAATGAATCATTAGATTGACAACGAACAATAAATAAGTAGAATAGAATGTATATAGAGTTTGATCTATAAGTTTTTTTATTCACATCTATGAGCACTATATTTTGAGCATATTGTTATCAAGCCTGTGAGCCAAATCTATACGCTCGGATGTGGCCGACCATTTGTAATTAAATTTCATGATTATATGAATGTTTACATCTACATTTTCCTCCATATTTTATGTTGCTTCTATTGTGTAACTCTTGTTACATGGTATATATTTTTCTCTTTGAGGACCCTCCTACCGTGACTGCACCAAACTAGTATCAGAGCGAGGTTCATTCCTTGCAAGATTGTTAGAGCTTGCACAATCTTGTTGAAGATTTTTTGTGGGGTGGCAGACTAAGGATCCAACCTACAACTACAAAATACCTGTGTAAGAATGGTGGGAAGAAGGAATGGTAGAGGAAATGGAGCGCATGGAAATGAAAACCCTATTGTAATGGAAATATTGAGAGGAATTGTTGCTAGATAGGAAGCAATTGAAACAGCCCAAAGGAGAGGTCAACTAGTTGAGGATGTAAGTGATGAAGAAGTAGAAGAACAAGAAGAAGTTGCAAGAGAAGAGAAACCTGGCCTAGATCAGGGAGAAGAGAGGTTCATAAGAGTGAATACTAAGCCACATTTCAATCCACCAGATTATAATGGTAAGTTGGACTCAGATGAATTTCTAGATTAGATAACAAAAATGGAAAAGTATTTTGATTTTGAAGCTACCGTAGAAGATAAGAAAGTGAAATTCGCTTGTACAAATTTGAGAGGACATGTATCCCTTTGGTGGGAAAATTTGCAGACAGATAGATAGAGAAAAGGAAAGAAGAAGATAAGATCATGGGATTAGATGGTGAATAAGCTGAAGAAAAATTTCATGCTTGCTGACTATCAAATTAGTTTGTTCAAAAAGTTGCAAAATCTGAAATAGAAAGAATCAAATGTGACAGAGTATACTAAGGAGTTCTATAAGTTGAACATTAGATTTGGACATTCAGAGGATGAGATTGAGCAAGTAGACAAATATGTAAATGGGTTGAGGTCATCTATACAAGATGAGATCAAATTGATTAAGCTGTGGAAGAAGCATATTAATGTTCCCTAAAAGAAAAAGAGAAGTTAAACAAAATACATGATCAGAGACAAAGAGGAAGAGGTGGAAGATTTCAAAGAGGAAGAACTTTTACTGGAGGAGGAAGAGGATATTTCCTAGATTAGAACAAAGATAAGGAGGTCAATAAGAATGAAAATTCATACTGAAGAGATGATGGAAACTCTTATGGAAGAGGAGGATATGGTAGTTACAGAAATGAGGGATATAGAAAAGATGATAGAGGATAGGAGAAAAGAGTATTCAGGGGAATTTGTTTTAAATGTGGTGGAGAAGGACATAAAGCCTTTGAATGCAAATAGGGAGAGACAAGAAGAAAGACTGGGAATAATAGAAGGACAACCTTTATTGATAAAAATCATGCTGGATCACCTAATCACCCAGAAGAAGGAGAAGTATTGGTAAATAGGAGAGTATTGTGTCAAAGTGAATTGGAGAAGGAACCATTGCAGAGGAAGAACTTGTTTTAGACCAGATGCAAGGTAGCTAATAAATGTTGCAAAGTGATCATTGATAGTGGAAGTTCAAAGAACTTGGTGTTTGAAGAAATGGTGACCAAGTTGAAGTTGGAAATATTGAAACACCTAAAACCCTATCAGATACTTGGATCCAATATGACCATAAGATACTGGTAAGTGCACAATGCTTGGTGAAATTGAAGATAGGAAATTACCATGATGAAGTTTTGTGTGATATTATGCCTATGGATGTATGCCATATTTTTTTGGGAAGACCTTGGTAGTATGATAGACATGCTATTCATGATGGAAAGAAGAACATCTACACTATTGTTACTAATGGGATGAAACATATTTTGTTACCCTCGGAGGATGCTTCTAAAGTTGGAGTTTGCACGAATACTAGAATTTTTTTAGTTGATGGAAGGAGATTTCTGGATGGACTGAGACATGAGAACATGTGTTATTCCTTGGTTCCTAAGAAGATTGAAAACTTGAAGCATTTAGAAGAATAACCTAAGGAGATAAATGCATTGCTGACATAATATGAAGCTATCATTTCAGACAATGTACCTGATGGATTACCACTTGTAAGGAGTATTAGTCACTACATGGATCTGATTCCTGGAGCTAGTTTGCCTAATAAAGTAGCACACCAAATGACACCAACAGAGAATGAAGAATTGAATAGACAAGTGCAAGAATTTTTGAGAAAAGGTTTGATCGGAGAAAGCTTAAGCCCTTGTGCAGTACCTGTTGTGCTTGCACCTAAGAAGGATGGAGAATGGAGGATGTGTATAGAATCTAGAGCCATAAATAAGATCATAGTGAAGTATAGATTTCCCTTGCCCCGGATGGATGATATTATGGATTTTTTGAGTGGAGCTAAATACTTTACAAAGATAGATTTGAACAGTGGATATCATCAGATCAGAATCAGAGAAGGAGATGAGTGGAAAACAACATTCAAGACAAATGAAGGATTTTATGAATGGTTGGTGATGCCTTTTGGACTAACAAATGCACCGAGTAATTTCATGAGGTTGATGAATGAAGTATTGAAGAAATTATTGGGTAAGTTTGTGATTGTTTATTTGGATGGCATCTTGATTTTTAATAAAAATAGAGAAGAACATTTGTTGCACATAAGACAATTTTTGCAGAGGTTGAGGGAAGAGCAGTTATTGATAAACATCAAGAAGTGTAGTTTTCTAAAGGAAGAATTGGTATATCTTAGGTTTATGATATTAGTGGATGGATTGAAGATGGATCTTGAGAAGGTAAGATCTATTTTTGAATGACGTACACCTAAAAGCATTGGAGAGGTAAGATCATTTCATGGATTGACTAGTTTTTAACAAAAAATCATTAGGAATTTTAGTTCTATTTGTAGCCCTATGACAATGACAATGAGAGGAGATAAGAAGGATTTTAGATGGACATCCAGAGCAGGAAAAAGTTTTGAGTTGTTGAAAAATAAGGTGACTAAGTAGCTTGTGATGGCTTTACTAGAATTTGATAAGGTATTTCAGGTAGACTATGATGCAAGTGGAAATGCAATTGAAGCAATGTTGAGTCAAGAAGGAAGACGAGTAGCTTATGTCAATGAGAAGTTGAATGATGCAAGAAAAATATATTCAGTGTCTGATCAGGAGTTCTATGCCATAGTTCAAGCTTTGAAGAAGTGGAGAAATTACTTGTTATCTAAGGAATTTTTGGTGTATACGGATCATTAGGCTTTGTAGTATTTGAACAGTCAAGGTAAGTAAAATTTGAAACAAATGAGATGGGTGGATTTCTTGTAGAGTTATACTTTTGTTTTGAAACATAGGAGTGGGAAATCAAATAGATTTGTCGATGCTTTGAGTAGGAGAAGAAATCTATTAACACAAATGAAAGTGGAGGTATTAGGCTTTGCTGAATTGAAGAATTTGTATGAGGAAGACCCAAATTTTGCAGAACCTTGGAGAGCATGTAAAGAATGAGTTTTGAATGATAGAAGTCAATGGTTGGATTATTTCATTTAGGAGGATATTTTATTTAGAGGAAATTAGTTGTGTATACCCCGAAGTTCAATGAGGGATAACTTGGTGAAAGAAAAACATAGTGGAGGATTGGTAGGACATTTTGGAATTGATAAAATAGTAGCATTGGTAAGTGCGAATTACTTTTGGCCCCAAATTCATAAGGATGTTAAGAGATTTGTGTAGAGTTGCAGAGTTTGTCAAGTTACAAAAGGGAGTAGTCAAAATATTGGACTATATAAACCTTTGATAGTTCCATAAAGACCTTGGGAAGATATTATCATGGATTTCATACTTGGTTTGCCGAAGACATAGAGAGGTAATGATTTTGTATTTGTGGTTGTGGACAGATTTTCTAAAATGGCACATTTCATACCTTGTAAGAAGACAACAAATGTAGTACATGTAACTGACTTGTTTTTCAGAGTAGTCAAATTGCATGGGTTACCTAGGATTATTGTTTTAGAAAGAGATACAAAGTTTGTTGGTTACTTTTGGAGGACACTTTGGAAGAAGTTGAAGACAAATTTGTAGTTCAGTTCTACATTTCACCCACAAAATGATGGACAAAAAGAGGTAGTGAATAGGAGTTTGGGAAATTTACTGAGATGTTTGGTTGGAGAGAAGACTAGAAGTTGGGATTTAGCCCTTGCACAAGAAGAGTTTTCCTACAATAATTCAGTAAATAGAAGTACAAGAAAGACACCTTTTGAGATTTTTACTGGAGTTCATCCTAGAGGTATATCAGAATTGAAATACATCAGTAAGGAAGATAAAAGGAGTGCAAAAGCAGAAGAATTTGTAGAACATATGAAGACAGTGCATGCTCAAGTGAAGCAACATTTAGAAAACATGAACCGAAAGTATAAGGAGAAAGAAGATGAAAAGAGGAGACACAAGTTACTCAAAGATGGAGATGAAGTAATGGTATATTTGAGGAAGGAAATATTTCTAGTTGGCAAATACAACAAACTGAAGATGAGGAAGCTTGGACCCTATAGGATTTTGAAAAAGTTTGATTCCGAAAATGCATATGAAGTAGAGTTGTCGAATGACATGGCTATATCACCTATATTTAAGGTTGCAGATCTTCATCAGTATCATGAAGCAGAATTCATTGAAGATAGTAAAGGAAAGTTGGAAGGAAAAATTCCTAAGCGATAATCAAATGAGATACAATAGATTTTGGATATCAGAGATGGGAGAAAGACTCATGGAAGACAATACAAAGAATATCTTGTGATGTGGAAAGGTGGACCAGTGGAGGATTCTTATTGGATTTCTTAGGCTGAGATAGACTGTATTGGTTTTCCTTTGACCCAAAAAAAGTGAGGTACTCACTTTTCATTAACCCCAGATGTCTAATGCAGAAGCATCCCAAGTTCTTGGCAATCTTGCATCAACCAAAAATATTTTCATTTAGTTTTGACCTTATTCTATTCTTATTCTTGCTCAAGTTGGGAGATCCGGTATTTCTTCATAGTTTCTCACCAAATCTCATGTACCTATTGTTTCATCATGGACATGTTCAATTACCTTGTTCCAATTTTTCAACTCGATTGGATCTTTTTCCGACAAGTTATCACTTTCGGAGTACGTTTGTGATAATTTTTGGAACTGGCCCCAAAATAATTTCAAAACCTAATGGCTAGTTTGGATCAATCACAGATCTTTCCCATGACTTGTGGATCCTCATAGTGTGTTTAGATTTTTTCTATGGAGTGTTCACAATCTTACACTTAGTTCCACACTTCATCATGCACATCTACTATGGATGAATTTCATATTTGAGGTCGACCTATTCTTGCACACGTTACATTTTTCTTCATTGAAGATTGTAATGATTGATGAGAGCCAATTATGTCCTATTTTATGCCACATTTTAGCTTATTTCATATACTTTGACACCCACTTCCACATTCCATTTTCATTCCATATCATACTATTTCCCTATTTTATGTTGCATATGATTAAATATGTATAAGTTGTATTTAATAGAGTTTTGGATAAAATATGGAAATTAATGATTCGTTGTCTTTAATAATAAGCATTGTGATTTTAGATAAAGCTTGCAACATGCTGATTAGAAGAACTTCCTGTCACTTTTTATGTAGAATGTCTTCCTGTCATTTTCTAGCCAGGAACTTCTGTGTATTATGTTATGATCAACAATTTATTTATGTTATCTTTTCAAAGGTGATGTCAATCTCCAAGCTGGAATTCATTACCCCTTTAATGCGAAATTCAAATAAGCACAAAAATCATGGTTATTTCCAAGTGGAGATGCAATTGCCAGCTATGAAGAGGAAACCCATGTTAGAGATTTTTTGCTAAAACGTTGGAGAAAAATCTACAGATCTGAAGTCACGCATTCTATTCTCATATGTTGTTATAACATCATTGTTTTAATCTATGGATTAGAAAATCATAGATTTATCTCTTCTAATTTTGTTGGTCGTAGGCCAAAACAAACTTAATACTTATTGTATTTTGTTGTTTCAAACAACATGTATATAAATAAGTGCACTGTAAGGGAGCAGAAAGATAGATAGACTTTAATAGAGAATTTGGTGGACAAAATTTTGTAGCAGATTTTATGTATTACTTCTGATAAATAAAATAACATTCTACTAATTAAGGCAACTTAAAAAGATCTTATATCTTCTCACCTGCAAGCCATGGAGCAAGGACCCACTCCCTAGTGAAGCACGGTGATGTTTAGTTTTGCTATTAAATTTATTGTGTTATTTATTTTCTGCTTGATTTAATTCCAAAAATTTCGTAGTTCTGAGATTTAATTTCCTACAACATTTTCTTTCTGTGTGTAATCGTTATTTTAGCTATTTACAATCTGGTTTAAAATTGATTTTCAGCTATTGATATTTTGTCAATGTTAGGGCGAATTATATTATGGATTCATGAGAGAGTTTGTTGTTGTCATTTTGCAATCTGTAACAGCTTCTGCCACACTTTTGATAGAAAGACAGGATAGGAAAGACGAACCAAATCTTCACTTAGAAAATTTACTTGTGTTTTAGTTTCATCCATCCCCACTTGATTCACTACTTTCCTCCCTTTAGGTATACTACCACAATGCTTCTCGCAAGCTTTGAACCTTGGGTTGACACTCTTAGACCAAGCTGAAACCTTCTTTATTATTTACCCTAGTTTTGTCTATCATTTTGGTGCCGTTGTCGGGGATCGTAGTGAAAAATATTTTCACAGCACCACTAAGTGGTAAGTGGTTGAAAACTAGCTTTCCCACGGTCACCTGTCATTATCAAAATTGACAAATGAAAAAAAGTGAAAAAATGAAAAAAAAAAAGAGAGAAAAAATTGCAATAATTTATGTTCTTTCCCTGGGCTAATCAGTTTGCAAGTATACTCTATTGCTTCAATGGTTATCTGAGTACCTCCTAGAACCTCTTGTTTCTCACTTGTGTAAATGTACTCTTATTTGTCATGGTCCATTTCACTTTGATCACTTGTCGCAAGAGTTACATTTTCAGTTGAGGTGTTAGAAAAGAAGGATGAGCGAATCAGGCTACCATCACTATGCTCCATAATAGTTCAATTCTATTGGATATCTTTCATGTGGGATGTGGCTATAGTCCTTGTCACAATTTTTGGTTCCTTCCTTCCTGGTGATTCACAGTTGTTGAGTTACATTGGCTATTAGACCTTGGCATACATGGAAATGCGAGTTGGTAAAATGATCAATTTTATTTTCATTATTTAATCTCTTAACTTTATTAATATTTCTTATTATATTAATCATATATGTGACATCCATGCCTATCCTCTCCCTATTTCCTAAGGACAGTCAACTGTTTAAGCTAGGGGGAGGTCCACCATCTTTTCACCTATTACTTTTCATTCTCCTTATAGTATCCATTATTTGACCTTACAAAATCATTTCATATTGCTTATCATTTCATCCTTCATTTCACTGTTCATTTTACCTATCATTTCATTGAATTCATATAGTTCATAATTGTCAAGATGAATTTTTCATGACACCTCCTATATATAGCATTTAAAAATGATGCTATGAGAAATCGCAAGAAAAACATAGAAAAAGAAAAAGAGAAAATTGAAAAAAATGAAAAATAAATTGTTAGAGGAGGTGTGAACATTAATGATAGTTGCAAGAATTTTGAAAGAATAATGTAATTATGCATGAGCTATAATAGTTAAGGGTGATGAAGGAATATTCCATAATCTAAAGGCTACCCTCTCATAAATAATAATTGCACGAGGACGTGCAATATGTTAAGTTGGGGGGAATGATGAGAGCCAATTATGTCCTATTTTATGCCACATTTTAGCTTATTTCAGTTACTTTCACACCCACTTCCACATTCCATATCATACTATTTCCCTATTTTATGTTGCATATGATTAAATATGTATAAGTTGTATTTAATAGAGTTTTGGATAAAATATGGAAATTAATGATTGGTTTTCTTTACTAATAAGCATTGTGATTTTCAGATAAATCTTGCAGCATGCTAATTAGAAGAAATTCCTATCACTTTTTATGCAGAATGTCTTCCTATCATTTTTTGGCCAGGAACTTTTGTGTATTAAATTATGATCAACAATTTATTTATGTTATCTTTTCAAAGGTGATGTCAATCTCCAAGCTGGCATTGGTTACCCCTTTAATGCAAAATTTGAATAAGCACAAAAATCATGGTTATTTCCAAGTGGAGATGTAATTGTCATCTATGAAGAGGAAACCCGTGTTAGAGATTTGTTGCTAGAACATTGGAGAAAAATCTGCAAATCTAAAGTCATGCATTCTATTCTCATCTGTTGTTATAACAATGTTGTTTTAATCTATGGATTAGAAAATCATAGATTTATCTCTTCTAAGTTTGTTGGCCATAGGCCAAAACAAACTTAATACTTATTGTATTTTTTTGTTTCAAACAACGTGTATATAAATAAGCGCACTGTAAGGGAGCAGAAAGATAGACTTTAATAGAGAATTTGGTGGAAAAACTTTTGTAGCAGATTTTTTATATTTCTGATAAATAAAATAACGTTCTACTAATTAAGGCAGCGTGAAAATATCTCATCTCTTCTCACCTGCAAGCCACAAAGCAAGGGCCCACTCCCTGGCAAAGCGCGGTGATGTTTATTTTTTCTGTTAAATTTATTGTGTGTTATTTAATTTCTGCTTGATTTAATTCCAAAAGATTTCGTAGTTCTGAGATTTAATTTCCTACAGCATTTTCTTTCTATGTAATCATTATTTCAGCTATTGATATTTTGTCTATGTTAGAGCGAATTATATTATGGATTCATGAGAGAGGTTTTTGTTGTCATTTTGCAATCTATAACAATTTTTGCCACGCTTTTGACAAAAAGACAAGATAGGAAAGACGAACCAGATCTTCACTTAGAAAATTTACTTGTGTTTTAGTTTCATCCATCCCCGCTTGATTCACTACTTTCCTCCCTTCAAGTATACTACTACAATGCTTCTCACAAGCTTCGAACCTCGAGTTGACACTCTTAGACCAAGCTAGAACCTTCTTTATTATTTACCCTAGTTTTGTTTATCAATGATCTTGGCCAACGCGGATGTTTCTTGACTCGTGGATAGGATATAAAGCTTGTAATGAATCATTAGATTAGCATCAAACAATAATGAAGTAAAATATAATGTATATAGAGTTTGATCTGTAGGTTTTTTTCTCACATGTATGAGCACTATATTTTGAGCATATTGTAATCAGGCCTGTGAGCCAAATTTGTACACCCAGACATGGCCGAACATTTGTAATTGAATTTCATGATTATATGAATGTTTACATCTACATTTTCCTCCATATTCTTTGTTAATTCAATTATGTAACTCTTGCTGTATGGTACAAATTGTTCTCCTTGAGGAACCTCCTACCATGACTGCATCAGTTTTTGAATGTTAGCCATTGATTTCCTCTTGAGATGGCATGTTGAATGATCCAGATTGGGTCATTAAGTTTTGAATTTTATCAATGAGATCGCTCAATAATCCCTTGGTCAATGAGAACCCTACCAACAAGATGCTAACTCATCCACTCGTGGGCCCCACCATCATCCTCCGAGCCCAAGAAAAGATACACATGTCAAAATCCCACTGACCCCACAACTTTGAATAAAGCATTATTTTATTCACATAGGCTTGGTGGGGAATGATTGAGATTCAATCTCACTATCGCATCTTGGTCATCGATTTAAAGCTTCACCACGTTGAGCACGATAGTGGAGACTGAGCCCCACGCCTACAAAAGGGACACATGTCTAGCGCCCGCTAACCCCACAACTTCTTCGTGAAGTCACCAAAATTCCTCGTGGGGCTACTGAGGAACGACCAAGATCAACCCTTGAGATTGCATGGTCAAGAAAATCTACACATAGACAAACGTTAGTCATTAAAATGGGACCTGACTAGGTCGATAGGGCACAACCCTTAGGAATGAAGACTTAGGACATAATTCATTTGATATGAAAATATTAGCCCGACCATAGGAAAAAAATTAAATGATGAAAATTCACTTGATGACCAACAAACCTAACCTAAGGGGCCAACATGAATAATTATTTTAATGGCTCAAGTTACAACTAAAGGATTGATAACTAGGTGTGACGGTTCAATAGAGAATTAGAACATTCAATGGTTTTAAGATTTATAAAAGTTTGAAGCAAGGGTTTTTAACCTAGAAACCTAAATCTTACCCTCAAACCAGAAGCATAAAATCATTACAAGGCAAGAAACATAAAAAAAATTCAAAATTTTCAGTAGCTCTACGAGTGGCTTATGCTCGGGGATGCATACCATTGGGGGGTATGGTGAGAAATCAGATCTCAAGGTGAAGAAAACCAAAATCGAGGGACAAAAACCTAGGAGCTTACCTAGACAAGGAAAGTAGACACAACCAAAAGTAAACACACCAAACCTATATACACTAATTACAGGACTATACAGTGTACATCTCTTAAAATTTAAGAAGACTTCTTATGTAACTTTATAGGCTTCACTCCTCAAATTGGTGGCCCCAGGGCCCAAAAACTTAAGGCCAACTCTTTCCTCTTTCATAAATTTTATCCTATACTTTCTGTAATGGATCAACAATTGTACCAAGTATTTCCCAACAATCAAATCCATTGTGTTTAACACAATCATCCATACTTGATTGAATTGAAAAGTTGAAGCATTCATATTCAACTTGGTCAACAACATCATAGAATTTTACTTCATACTCATTTTGCACATCAAATTGAAAACTTTAATGCACACTTTGTTGTATACCATGCAAACAACCCTCAGATGCATCGAAATGGAAAAGAGAATACTCAAAAACATCCCTTAACTGTGATGGATCAGAACACTCCTTGGTATCATGGGAATAAAGATCATATGCATCATTCACATCCCAGAACTGGGTAAATGCACTCATCTTAGGTTCAGTAACATATTCTGATTCATTCTCCAAACCATCATTTAGCTCAAAACAAAATACCTCAGGGATAGGCCCAAACAAATCAGCACTCAAAGGATCATCAAAAAGACATTCATGTGCAAAGGTAAATCCATGTGCAAAATCAGGTAGACCAACAAATTCTTCAACAACATTAGCTGGTAATGATGTTGATTCAAGTTCCATATATTTTGCATGATGTACATTCTGATCGTTCAATAACGAGACCCTGCCTTCATCCATGAGTACATCATCATCCTTTTCACTTATAGCAAAAAATTCAATTTTTGCTTCACACAAACAATTATAAGAAACAAGGACACAAGAACTTTCATCCAACTCTTCATAATTTCTAGCTCTATGCTTAGGATCAACACACTAAACAAAAACATTATTACATTCAAATTGTTCATCATCTACACAATAGATATATTCTAATGATGGCAAACGCTCATTACATTCTATGTTTGCATCCAATGTCATTTGTTCATCCACTTGTGCATAAGTGAACTTATCAATATTCATATAATTACATCTTTCATGTGATTAAAGTACCTCTGGATCATCTTCACAAGGATAGTTACAATCCTTAGAGGAACAAGTAGAAACTTCAATCTCATGTTGATTCTCAAATTTACTGGCTATATCTATGTAAAATATAAGATAACTAGAAGCAATACCTTCGAGGAGTTCATCAATGTGTTTCCTTATTTATTCATTTCCATACTCCAATAGTGCATTGGATGCATCATCAGATTCATCAACAAAGAGTGGATTATTTATGCACCAATAAGGATCACCATTTCTCATTTTTAGAAAAAGATGGAAGCTCATCAAATAAGGGGTTATGTCGCACATTCATTGTTGTCATAAAATCTTCTCCCCCTTATCATGATGGTCCAAATCTGTCATATCATCATTGTATTCAAATTAGTTACAATCACTAGAAGAGCATAGAGATATATTTTCAACTTCATTCGCATCATCAATAGTCAACATGTTTGATCCACACTCTGAAAAACTCTCCACATGAGGAGAATTGTTCATCCTCAAGCATATATGCATCTCCATTATCATCATCATACACCATATTCAAAGAAAACTATTCCACCCCCACTTCACTTGGACAATCAAAGTCAATAGAGGAGTGACCATATCTGATGTCATCATGGTTACTACAATAGGGAGATCCATCAATATTAGAATTGTGTTCAAACTAAATGCTCAAATATTCATTTCTAACATCTCGCCCCCTGATCTGCAATGAATTATCAACAACACATGCATCATTTTTAGTGACCGAATCTTGGTAGGGAATGACCTCTCACATCACTTCTACTTCTTCCTCATTCAAGATATCCCAAGGATGTATTTCATGCCTCTTTATTTTGTCTTCAAACCCTATGTCTTAATTTTCATCATTATTATATTAATTAACATATGTGTTACTTGTGAAGTGATTACAATCATTACATTCACCCATATAACAAGATGGATGTTCATGTTCTTCTATACCTTCTCTATTTATTTGCATTATTTTTTGGATTTCGTCAATAGGACAACCACTACCAATATTCTGAAACATCACTTCTTGTACATGATCACATTTGACTCCTTCTAAAATCTTTATCCACTCAAGTATTTGATCAAAATTATGAGGCTTCAATTCCTTTGGAAATGTACAAAATTCAAAATCATAAATTTCATAGAGCAGATCAATGCATATTGAATCCTTAGGTCTGAGATTCGTAGGAACCTCCAACAAACATCCAAAAAACTTGAGAAAAAATCATAGGGTGACTCTTCTTTGTGCCTTTTCATTTCATACAAATCCTTAACAAAAGACATTTGATCAACTTTACTCAAACTCTGTTGGTATTCATCTTGAAGCTCACTATAATTTTCATATTGTGATGATGGAGAAATCAGAACAACAGAAGCACTATTATCTTGACAAGCATTTCTATTGTATGATCCATGAAGTACATTTGCAAGAAGTGTTCTAGGATAACCAACACTTATAGCCTTATATCCTCTCATCATTGAATATTTCAAGTTATTTTCAATATCCATAGTAATTTGATATGTCTGATGTAATATAATGGGTTCCTTGTCTCTTAGCCAATAACTCATTTTCTTACCAAATGCACCTAAATACACCACCAAACATACTGCATTTGTTCTTAGATCCTCTGGTATTTCCTTTATTGTCTTTAAAAATCTAAGATTAAAAGTTGGGACTAGCTCATCCTCTTCTTTCTCAATGCTCATAAATTTTAATCTCATTAAAATGGGGTCCACCCTTTCACCAAATTGTTCCATGAACATTGTTTTAAACTCATCCCAGGAACATACATAGGATGTTGGTAGATAAGAGAATCAGTCTCTTGCATCTCCTTTTAGATATTGAACAAAAACTTTCATAACAACATCTCCTTTTAGATATTGAAAAAAAAAATTCATAACAACATCTTCACAATCAAGCTCATAGTCTCCCATCACATCTACAAATTCTTGTAAATGAAAATTTGTTGATTCAAATTTATCACCATTGAATTTTTGTATCTTATCTTTGATCTTAGATGGTATGACCTTTGGGTAACCCTAGATACCACTAAAATTTATAGCCCTGTACCTTTCAGTACTATTTTTTTTTTGAGAACCTAGCTAGGGCTGATTACAAATCATAGTTACCCTAGGAGCCATGTAAGGATACATATATTTACACATACATTTTCATATACATTTACAATTTTTTCAGATCAATATTGCAGTTACACAAGGTATTTCAAACTTCTTTTAACAACATGATCTTAATCTTTCACAAAGAAAATTCCTATCTCAACTTGCTTAAGGTCTTCTAAATGAGTTTCTTCAGAATATTCGCATACTTCACTTCATAATAGAGACTACAATCTAGTAATATAGAAATATGCAAAATAATCACTACTATTCCCTTTCTTAGTGCTATTTCACTTAATAGGGAATCATCTATCATCTTAGTCCTTGAATATTTCTCATAAATTTCCTTTTACACATGATAATACTTTATCTAAATTATGAGAATACCTAGAAACTTGTAGCAGCTAGTAACCTTTCTTCTTAGCTGAATTTTTTTTCAGATCTTGAACTCTCTTCACATATTTTAGTAGGTTCTTTAGATAGAGTCGCCACCTCTCTTCATAGAGGGTTAAACTTCAAGAAATATGAAGCTCTTTCAAAGATAGATTTCCTTTTGGGTCTCCTCCAACAAAAGATTCATGCAAGTACTTTGAAATTTTCTACAACATAACAACTTCTAGGTTTGAAAACTTCACAATATCTAAACTAGATGTTCATATTCACCAAATTCTTGACTCTATGAAATATTAGTTTGCAATTGGAGATTCAAACTTTGTCCCTAGCAGAGTCTCCATTTTGTTGGTTATTTTTTCTAGCTAAACCTTGAGATCCTCTAAAGGGTACCCAACCCTTATGCTCAAGAATTGTCAAAGTTAGTGGCCAACTAATGAGTAAGGATTCTCAGGCCCTCACTCCTACTCTTTGGGGTCTATGAAACCCAAGAGGGTACTCCTTGTCACACTCAAAATATATTCAGCTCTCAAAAGAGCATTTTTATATATAGATCATTTTTTTATTGAGTGCAAATATGCATCCTTCATCAAAGATTTGGCTGATCGTTGAACAAATTACAGCCTATTGCTAAGAATTACAAGGAATTTCAAAGTTACACATTATAATTGAAAGTATTTTAAATTATTTTTATTCTCATTCCAAATCTCTAGTCAGGTGCATTGCTAGCTCGTTTATCTACAAAATATGCTAATGAATAGACCAATGCTTTATCTATTAGGAAATGGAGTCAAATCATGTAATAACCAGTAATATATTGGCCATTTACTTAGAGATTAATGGAATATTTCCACACCACATTGTAGCATTCAACTCATTGTGTTTAACACATAACTTCTTACCAAATCCTATGCTCTTCCCTAGATACTTGTGGCATTATCTTATAATTTAATCAATTCATTGAATTGAAGACAAAACAAATCCACACAATCAATCAAAACAATTGAAGATGAACTAGAAGATTATTAACCCTTTCATTCATAACTTGCAAGAGTATTACATAAGAGAGTATATGCATTAGAACTTAATATTTTCCTTCATATATGCGGCTTCCATAAAACTATTTTAATATCACTACACATATGACTTACACCCTAGACTTCCTACTATTCTATTTATCAACATTTATACAATATGCTTCTTTCTAAGCCTAGCCTTGTACACAGGCCATTCTAAGATACAAAAATTGAACCCCTGCAATCAGCCTTGAAATCCCTTTTATAGAAAAAGGGAACAAAAAGCACCGGGCTGAATTAAAATTACATTTAAGTTCATTTAATTTCTAATTTCACCAAAATTCAAAATATTCCCTAGCTAGTTATATGTAATCATTTGCAAAATAGGGGAGAGCAAAATATCAAAAAATGTTAGCTAAAGAAGACCCACCAACCTTCCAAAAGGTGTTGTTGTCACTGTATAAAAATTTTCATGATCACATAGACCCAAGAAAAGTCACCATCAAAAAAGGCACGAACAAAAAGAAACCCATATCACAAAAAACCAGCTAGAAGGAAACAAGTCAACACAAAGGACCAAAAATTGAGCACCAACTCATAATGGAAATGGGGTGCTATTCTTCCTTCTCAGCAATAGAATATGAATTCCTGCTTGGTGTACTTATTGATAGTGGAGTAACCTTCACCACCTCATCCTTAGAATCAACCAAATCAGCCACAACCATACGATACTAGCGGTAGTCAGAATCAGTTTTAGCTCCACTATCAAAGGGATCATTCAAGACTTCAATGGGAGAATGATGACATCCCATGTAATATTGATGATATTTATTCTTTTTCATAGCTTCCCTCTCACACCTATCTACTTTATTCTCCTTACCCTTGACTGATTCTTCTGAGACAATTTTTCTCCTTAGATGATAAGTGCACTTGAGAACACCTCGTGTAGACCTCCTATCAACTCTTTCTTTCTTCTTTGGAGTCACGGGAACCTCAGGCACATCCTAATCATTCTTGGGAAGGTCATTCTAAGAATCAAGGAGATTGAGTCTCCTGAACCTTCAAGTTGGGCTGCCAAACATCATTACCTTACTCATTCTTGATAGATTAATTCAACAAACTTCATTAGGACAAAGACACCACCCTTGATGTAAAAGGATAGCACAAATTCTATAATTATTGATAATACTTCACACACTCACTCCTAGACACTCAATTCTTGCAGCCAACAAATGGTGAGAATAATAAGAAATAAATCCTCATTAAATAGATCAACTGAAGCATCTATATATTAATGTTCCAAGGGAGTTCACACATGCTAGTTGAAAACCCTTCTCTTGATTCCAAATAACGGTCGTTGTTCTCTAGGATGTTGTGAAGCTTGTTTATCAGCCTCGATGATTGTAGGAGAGAAATAATTCATGCATATATGGATCAAATTGAGTAATCCTACATGTGGCCTCAACCTTTAATGTTCACTCGCGTGAAGCAAAAATGGCTATCACATTCATATTTTTGGTTTTTGAATGTTATCCATTGATTTCCTCCTGAGATGGTAGGTCGAACGACCCGGATTGGGTCAACAAGTTTTGAATTTTATCAATGATTGCTTAATAATCCCTCGACCAATGAGAACCTTGCCAACAAGATGCCAACTCATCCACCTATGGGATCCACCATCATCCTTTGAGCCCAAGAAAAGATACATGTGTCAAAATCTCACTGACCTTGAAACTTTAAATAAAGCATTATTTTATTCATGTGGGGTTAGCGGGGAACTATTGAGATTCAATCTCACTATCGCATTTTGGTCATCGATTTGAAGCTTCACCACATTGAGTGTGATAGTGGAGACTAGGCCCCACACCTTTAAAAGGGACATGTTTCCAGCACTTGATGACCCCATAGCTTCTTCATGATGTCACCAACATTCATCGTGGATCTAGCGGGGAACAACCAAGATCAACCCTTGAGAGCGGATGATCAAGAAAATTTGCACGTGCACAAACATTAGTCATTATAATGGGACCTGACTAGGTCGATAGGGAACAACCCTTAGGGACAAAGACTTAGGACATAAGTCATTTGATATGGAAATATTAGCCTGACCATAGGCACAAATTTAAATGATGAAAAGGTACTCGGTGACCGACAAACCTAACCTAAGGGGATGGTACGAATAACAATTTTAATGGCTCATGTTACAACTAAAGTGACTGGTAACCAGGTGTGATGGGTCAATAGAGAATTAGAAAATTCAATGGTTTTAAGATTTACAAAATTTTGAAGTGAGGGTTTTTAACCTACAACCCTAGATCTTACCCTCGAACTAGAAGCACAAAATCATGACAAGGCAAGACACATCACAAATTTTCAAAATTTTCACTAGCTCTACCAGAAGGTATGAAAATGAGATACAATAAGAAGAATACTCAAACTAAACTATGATTGAATTGACAAAGGAAGGGAGAAAGTGATACTGAATTCCTTGCAACTCGATTCTTCAAACAACTCCAACCAAAAAGCACCTACACACACAAGACCAAGGGAAACGTTGGGGCTATTTTTAGAGGATTATTTGAGTCAGTCCCCCGCTTTGGTGTTTCCACCTCCACAGACATCCAAATAGCAATGGGTGTGTAAATATGAAAAATAAATGTTTGGAAATGGAAATTCCAAGCAATAACACAAACAACAATATGCTACTATGTAAAAATGATGATTCCAAGGGAATGGACAAGGGAGGATATCATCTTCACAACTACATGCTCTCAAGGCAAGTAGAGGAAGGAGTGAGCTTTCAAGTCCTCCAACAACAACACTATCACAATGAACAGAGTGGAGGAGGCAAGAAATTAGCAGCTTGTAGCTACAATGAAGTGGTCATGAAGCTTGCAAGTGTGTAGTTGATCACTAAAACATCAAGAATTTAGTCTAGAAGAAAGAGAGAGTGAAGGAGTTGTAAGAATATGGGTAAAATGAAAACTTAGACAATTTGAATGGAGAGAAGGAGGTTAGAGAGCCATTTTGAATCGGTCAAGGGAGCATGAAGCATTACAGTTTGTGTCCAATGAATAAATATAATGCCTCTACGGATTTTAGATGTAGGAATCTTATCAGGACATAAGTATGGTGCAAAGACATCCACACAACATGTTTGTTTCCTTGAAAGAATTCCGCCATTGACATGAAAAATAGGATACTAGGTGGATTGTAAAGAAAGGTGGCGGATATGGAAAATGCATCATCGAGATTCATTTTTCTAAGGTAAGGAGTATGTAAGTGGGGAATTTTCCTAGGGGTGGAAATTCGCTCCATCACAGAGAGTTGTAGGAGATTATGTTAATTTAGTTGGTATGATAAACTATTATAAGGGCATTGGAATATGGGACCATGTTGGATTTCATACCTCTTACAAGATTTTCACATGACTTATAAAACCACAAATAGTTTCTATCATAATCATTTGTCTATAAATTAGGTACTTGAGGAGTTGCATTATATTTTTGAATTTGAAGGTACTAGAATGCTACTTAAATTACTCCAAGATTGTATGTTGATGATATTCTAAAATATTTCTCTACAAGTGTGTTGTAATATTGTATGAAATTTTAATAATACATTGAGTAGGTTTTAGAGTGTGGTGTTATTCTCTCTCAAAAAAAATTGTACATAAATACTAGTGTCATGTTTTATTATTTTCTCAATCAAGGGTGATCGAAAACTAATTGTATATCAAAATAAACTAAATTACATCCATGCTTGAGAGTCCAAAAACAACATAGGGACCATATAATATATTATAGAAGATACATCAATGAGAGTATACCTAAAAATATAGGTAACAAAAAGAAATACATAGAGAGATATCAACATAGAGAACCATAGATAACTAGAACCAAATAAGCTACCACCAAAAATAGTAGAGAAGGATACCCTACTAAGAAAAATATCTAACCATTGTAGTTCTATTGGAGCTAGCAACATATGGTGCCATATGTCGAAGGGGAAGAAACAAGATGTGATTTTTATCTTTGAAGCATGTTGTCTAGCCATCACAACTCCCATTAGAGCTAGCAATATTGAAAAGCGTCCACTAAAGAGGGAGTACATATTTATGAGTTTTATCAACTACAAGAGTGATTAAAAAATGAAGATATTTTAAGACCTTCCTCATTTATGATAAATATATCCCCAATATATTCTTGGATTAGATTTATGGTGGCAAAGGTATTTTAGGGAGAATTCATCATGAGAGACAACCTCACTACAAGGAGAGAATATATATAATTGAGAAATAATTTTTAAACTAGAGCCTAAAAAAATACCACCATTGTCAATCACCCCACAATCATTTTTGTAGAAGTTAAGAGCTTTATTAAGAGCTTCATCATGTTGAATATAGTTCCCTACTAGATGCATAATTATCCTCACATCCTCAATTATGTACCAAGTATTTTAAAGGAAAATGGAGATAACACATGAGAAGGAGAGGGCACTAGAAAAATTGGATAGAAAAGGTTTACTAGTAATTTTTTTAATTGTTTATTCAAGTAGGATACAAGGGAGCATAAACATTTTCCCTAGTTTTTCACTATTGAATGGAGGGAGGTCTTTATGATCATAATACAATGGAAAGTGATGTACTCTATTATTTAGGATAAGGGAAACCATTATAATTAGCATCAAATAGAAGGGAACACTTAACTAATGAAAAATAATTCTTGTAATTAAAAGGTAAGCTCGGTGATGAATTAGTGTCGTAATTGTAACAATAGAAAAAAAAAACTACACATGAATTGAGTGAGGTAAGATTCATAAAGAAATAAAGTGGGGGTAATGGCGAGACCCACTAGTTTGTGGAAATTTTATAAAACCAACCAATATTCTAGTGAAAAATCACTTGTCAATCCCAAAGAAGATAAAAAATTCATAAAACATGAATGAAATACTAATGGAACATCATTGAACACACACTAGTAGAATTTGGAAAATAAATGACTATGTGACTAAAACTTTTAGTCACATAACTAACACTAGTAGTATTTTGAAAATAAATGACTAATTTGGTCGTTATAAGTGATTAATTTGTTAATTGGGTAAAATCACAACTAAATGACTAAATAAATGACTAATATTAAACAAATAAAAATGACTAAATAAATTACGATTACTCCTCTATTCTTTTTTCTTTCTAATTTGATCATAATCCATAGAAATAATGTGAAATAGAAATAACAGTTATGATCGCTTTTGGTATGCGAAAATTTTCTCTTTCGGACTTTATATTGTTAATTATTTTTTTAAAATAGAATTATTTTATAATCTATGAAATAAATTGTGTGTGGATAATCTTTCTTTTGTCCAAATTAAAACTCATGTAAAAAGGAGGGAATTCATTCCAATTTCATTTGACCTAATTGCTACTGTAATCCAAATCAAGTCTCACCTAATTTGTTATTTTGCAAATCCTGATTATTAACTTAAGGTGTCATAAAGTATTTTTTTTGCAGAGGTTTTTAGTATTTAGAAACTTGAAACCATTTGATCTTAAACCCCTAGGTTTGTATAGGGAATGGATTTACATTAAATTTTATTTCATTGAGTCTATTTTATGTTGTATAGGGTTTTTAAGTCTTTGGTTTCTTTGCAAAATTAAAAAAGGGTGATATTCTGATAGAAAAACATTATAAAAGGTATTTTTTTCCTTTTAAATGGCCTTTTCATCAAATTCCATGTGAAAATGAGCAAGAGATAAGTTAAAAAAATTATTTTTGGAAGAAAGGAATGAAACATGTGTGGGTTTCATGAATGCAAGGATTTTTCACTTATTTTGGCAAAATAGATTGGAGATAGCACGAGCTCTATAGAGAAAGTTTCAAATTTTGAGGAGAAACTATGTTTGCAGATAATAAAGTCCCGTCACTAGTAGTAGATGCATATATCTAATATGTTGAATATTTCCCTCCGTTCATGAGCATCAAGACATGGTATATCATTTTGATTTGTTGCACTTTCTCTTTATTACTGTCCTCTAGAAATAAGGCCATAATGTGTCCCTTTAATGGATTGATCTTCTTTATGCAGGTTGTCCTATGAAATGAGGCTATATCCATGCTAAGGACCTTATCTTGGATATCATATATTCAATCCTATACTTCAATCATCTGTATATTTCTCTTATCTATCCTTTACACATCAAGCATTGATGAGTGTATCATAGGTCCTAACATAAGGTTTTATACTTGTTGAATGAACTATTAGTTATAGAACCTTAATGTTAGGATTCATTTAAACTCTACTACATCATTCATATAGACTTATTTGCACTATATGTCAACTCTTCATAGGACTGTCCATTTTGTGCATTAGGGTAAAGCTCTAGCAAAGTTAATGAGAAAAGTAGGAATAAATTCTATAAAGTCTCTTCAAATTCATAATTTTTGTGACATACTTCTTCATTGTGCTTACAATATTTTCTTGAAAATGCTACCTCCATCTAGGTATGTTAAAGGAGCTTCACCTTCAAGTGAAAAGGCACCACTAACCTCATTTCTAGATTTCACTTCCCTTGATCTTTGTTATGGCATGGTTTTCATGTATGACAATGTTCTTTTGTGATTACCCTTTTCTTGTTGTTTGGTTCTTGGATTTCAATGCTCTATACTTTTTTCTTTGCATTACAAACTGCCCCTTTATGACTGTCTCATTTTTCATGTTATGGCCATTATGTCACTTATTTACATGACTGTCATTAAGGGGATGTGGGTGATAAGTCTGCTTCTTATCATGCAAACCTCATACTGATCTTCATCCTTTATGATAGTGATCCTGATGTTTCATATACTGTTCTTGCTTTCCATTGCTTCATTGTTGTTACAATCTTGTTCTTTCACTGATATAATGATAATGCTCTTTGACATTGAATGAATCTCCTTGACTTTGACCCCTTTTCACTATGTTCCATGGTCTTTTACATCTTCTTTGTTCATGATATTGGGTCACATGGCATTCATAACAACTACTATTATCTCCTTCATTTTTCTATGATCCTCTGACACTCATATGCTTTGATATAATAGTGATCATTTGCAACTATTTTCCCTCTATATATTGACTTTCATTCCTATCCCTTGCATGCCTTGGACTACTGTTATCATGCATTGAAAATTGGAACTATTTATTCAATGTATTGATAACTCATTGGCACTATCATTGTTTTTATTCACTGCTATCTTATGATGATTGTTCTTTATAGTCGATCCTTAAAATCATTGTTCTGATAAAAAAAAAAAAAATCTCTTTTGATTTTACATTATGAGCTCATTGATTTGAACCTCGTGCTTTGTGATTATCATATCTTTGTTACAATCTCTTCAAGGACTGAAATTATTTCTCTATTGACTACTAGAGACCCCTTTGATCTTATAACCTTCTTAAAGAAAACTTATAATCAATTGGAAACAGTGAACAAAAAACCATCATAGCTAATTTTATTTCTTTTCCAAGAGCATTCAATGAAAATATAATGGAAAACACACATCACTCTGTGGGGTAGGGTTTATTTGATTTGAAAACCTACCTTCAACATCCAAGTCAAAAAGTCAGCCTACCAAGTCTGTGTCGATTCCTCCGAGTCTTAAGTCAAAAATCAGCCTACCAAGACTATTCTACGTCCAAGTCTTGTATCTATGATACAAGTATGATAAATGTTTGAAATTATTGTACACAACTATATGATACAATGCATAAATTTGTACGCTTTCTCATTATATCAAAAAATTAAAACTACAACTCACAAAAATTAGAAATGAGTTATAAAAAAAACTTATTGTCAAGTACAATTTTCTCCAAATCAAAATTATATTATCCAATTTACATAATTTTCTATTTAACTAATTTTTTTCGAAAAAAAACACTTAGTGTACAAAGTAAAGCAAGAGTTTCTTTCCAGGATTTCAAAGGCCTATTGTTCACAAGGAAAATAAGATCATTATTGACCATAGTAGAAACCACCTGCACTAATAGTGTTAAGTGAGAAAATATTCCACAAAAAAGAAATATATTTTAGATAAACAGAGCTAGTTAGCCTTCTAAAATCTAGATAGTTGAATACAAGAAGGAGGGTAAAACATAAAACATTAAAAGACTTTAAGAAATTGCAAATGCCATGCAATTATTATAGAAGCATAACATTAAGATAGGAAAAATTCATTTTTCTTAAATATTCATCATGAGTTTTCTCTAGTAAAGAACTCCCCCGACATGAGCAATGAGAAGTGCATCTATCATCTTGTTTGTTGACAAGCATTGCATGACTGATCCCTTATAATCAGCAACAACTAAATAAATTTGAATCACGTCATCACATTCTTAGTATTCAGTCGAATCTTTAGTAGCCTCATGTTGCACCTCTTCTCCACTGCCAAGGGTATCCTTCCCAACAAAAAAATCATTTTCAGTGAGAGGAAGTGAGGAATCTATTTTTAGACTATGCAAATTATCAAAAAAATCCTCACCATTGTCTCTGGGGGATGTAACATCTTGTCCACCTTTTGAATGAATGTACTGATGGATCTAATTGTGTTGTATCATCAAGAGTGACATTGTTGATTATTTCACTACTAATATCATCAATGTTGGCAGATTGAGCTTCCTGTAAGTCTTGATTCTCTATTGATTGCACTTGAAATCCAAGGTGATCAAGTAGCTTTTTCCTAGCATTTCCTTCATCTTCAAACATGACTCTTAGGAAATTCCATGTCTCCCTCTCTTCTTCCATCCTAAATCAATGCAGAAACCAAAAATTTGCAAGTGAAACAATACAAATGAATGTAAATTGTTATTAATCCCATTCAAATAGTATCCACAAATAGCTCAAATAGCAAGCTGAGAATCCTAAGACTTCTTATCAAACAAAGATCACAATGATTATTTTTCACCATCTGTTATTGCAGCTTCAAACTTTGTTGAACGAAGCACCAGACTATCCTCGGTAACGAGATTGTGTATATATACCTATGAAAATAGTAGAAAAATAAGACCATATATCATCTTAATGACATGTACCAAAGAATAAATTGTACTCTACCTCAGAAGAGCCAAGAACACTCTATGATGTTGTACCAGGCTGAAATGCAGAAAGCTTTCCTCCAAATCCAAAACTTACACCAACTGGTGTCTTCAACCACTTAGGAGCTTTCAAGAGTGCACCTGGAAAGGGAAAAACGAAAAGATAGACATCATGTATTTGCATACAGGATACCAATTCATTGGGGGATGTAACATCTTGTCCACCTTTTGACCAAACTGATGGATCTAATTGTGTTGTATCATCAAGAGTGACATTATTGATTATTTCACTGCTAATATCATCAATGTTGGCAGATTGAGCTTCATGTAAGTCTTGATTCTCTGTTAACTGCACTTGAAATCCAAGGTACTCAATTAGCTTTTTCCTAGCATTGCCTCCATCTTCAAACATGACTTAGGAAATTCCATGTCTCCCTCTCTTCTTCCAAACTAAATCAATGCAAAAACCAAAAATTTGCAAGTGAAACAATACAAATCAATGTAAATTGTTATTAATCCCATTCAAAAAGTATCCACAAATAACTAGCTGAGAATCCTAAGACTTCTTATCACATAAAGCTTAATGATGATTTTTCACCATATGCTATTGTAGCTTCAAACTCTGTTGAACGAAGCACAAGACTGTCCTCGATAATGAATTTGTGTATATATACATATGAAAATAGCAGAAAAATAAGACCATATATCATATTAATGACATGTACTAAAGAATAAATTGTACTCTACCTCAAAAGAGCCAACATCACTCTTCGATGTTGTACCAGGCCGAAATGTAGTAAGCTTTCCTCCAAATCCAAAATTGACACCAACTAGTCTCTTCAACCACTTAAGAGCTTTCAAGAGTGCACCTGAAAAGGGAAAAATGAAAAGATAGATATCATGTATTTGCATACAAGATCCCAATTCATTGGGGGATGTAACATCTTGTCCACCTTTTGACCGAACTAATGGATCTAATTGTGTTGTATCATCAAGAGTGATATTGTTGATTATTTCACTGATAATATCATCAATATTGGAAGATTGAGCTTTTTGTAAGTCTTGATTCTTTGTTGAATACACTTGAAATCCAAGGTGCTCAAGTAGATTTTTCCTAGCATTGCCTTCATCTTAAAACATGAATCTTAGGAAATTCCATGTCTCCCTCTCTTCTTCCAAATTAAATCAATGCAAAAACCAAAAATTTGCAAGTGAAACAATACAAATCAATGTAAATTGTTATTAATCCCATTCAAATAGTATCCACAAATAAGTAACTGAGAATCCTGAGACTTCTTATCACACAAAGCTCATTGATGATTTCTCACCATCTGCTATTGCAACTTTAAACTCTGTTGAACGAAGCACTAGATTGTCCTTGGTAATGAGATTGTGTATATATACCTATGAAAATAGCAGAAAAATAAGACCATATATCATCTTAATGAAATGTACCAAAGAATAAGTTGTACTCTACCTCAAAAGAGCCAACAACACTTTTGATGTTGTATCGGGCCGAAATGAAGCAAGCTTTCCTCCAAATCCAAAATTGACACCAATTGGTCTCTTCATCCACTTAGGAGATTTCAAGAGTGGACTTTGCAAGATCCACATCAATCTAGATAAGCATCTGGACTTATATATTAATACTCAAAAGTCAAATATCATAAAAAAAGTAAACAACTAAAGACTCAAATCTTATCAGTAGGGGCACTTTCAAGTTTTACTTTCATAACATAGCCAATGCAGAAGAAAGAAATACAAAAAGTAGCTCAAAGGGATTTGAAAGTACAAGTTACATGAGTAAAAACCATGAAAACAAACCGAAAAAAATAGTTGTATTAGCTTAACTCAAAAATATATTATAATTCAGAGATGACAAACCTTTAAATGCTATTTATCTAGTGGTTTACATAACTTGTCTATATTTATAAGTCAAACAACTTGGAAAATGTATAATTGTTGGCATGGGTATGAAATTGGATTTTTGTTGACTTTTTTTATTCTTGTGGATAGGTATTGAAGCACTTGCATGGGTGATAAAGCTTGTTTGGATAGGACCTAGAGACTTTCAAAAAGGCGGGAAAGGAATTTAGAGTTTGCTGCAACGAATTTGAAGTTAGTGAGGCCCTCTATAGTGAATTCAGAGGTAATTTGAAACCCTCGTTGCTGAAAGTAAGTTGATAGAAAACACATGCATATTCCATTCTCAGTAGGTAAACTTCAAATGAATGTAAGGTATATCTTAGAAAAATGACTCATTATATCCTCTTCTTTCTATTATGGTATGTACTAAAAGTGACTACTTTCAATAATGTTTTGACATCTCTGTTTTCAGATTTATGTTTTTTTCTTTAAATCAGAAACTAAATTAATATAGGAATGAAAATATTATAGATGGATGAGCGTCAAAGGTTGACTAAAGATCAATATCATGCATATGATGAGAGAGTAGATGATGAGAGGGACATTGACAAATATCCATGTCCATGTAAAAATTGTCTTGGTGGAAAGGTGAAAAAAAGAAATATGATTTATCGACATATGATAAGATATTGACATAGTGGTATAAGCCCTTGGGCTTACAATTATTATGAAGATATGATAGAATTTCAGACTATGAGAGATGAAGAGGCAACAAACATAGATGAAGTGGAACCAAACATAGATGAAGAGGTAGAAATTTTTGATGAAGGGTTTGAAGTTGATAGAATGTTGAATGAGGGTCTAAACGATGATTGGGCCAAGTCAATGGATGATGTTTTAAAGCTTGTGTATGCTAATTGCAAGTTAATTCATTTGAAAAAAATCCCTCAAATTACTGACTTGAAAGTGGTGCATGGTTGGACAAATGAGAGTGTAGATCACTTATTAGCATTATTAAGTTCACCAACTGACTCCACATTCCCAACTTGGGGTATGAAAACATCCACACATGTGTGAATGGTTGTGTATTATCTCTAAAAAATCTTTTAAATGAGAGTGAATGTCTGAAATGTCATGAGCTAAGGTATAGACAAGGGTTGAAATCAGCTATGGTTCCTAGAAAGGTTCTTTGCCACTTTTTGATAATCCCACGATTACTCTGAATGTATAGGTGCAAAGACATTTCTGAACTTATGCAGTGGCATGCCCAAAATAAGAGCACTGATGGAAAACAATGACATATGTCTGATTCTAAGACGTGGATGGAATTTGATAACAGATGGCCCGATGTTTCTCAAGATCCTTGTAATATAAGGTTGGGTTTGGCTCTAGATGGGGTGAACCCATTCTTAGATCAAAGTACTAAATGGTCAACTTGGCTAGTGTTTCTAATAAATTATAAATTGCCTCCATGGTTAGCAACTAAATGATTTTTCTTAATGTTATCATTGATTATACCAGGAAAGGAAAGTGTGACTTCAGATACAGTAGATTCTTATCTAGAGCCATTATATGATGAGATAATGGAATTGTGGAAAGGAATTGAAGCAATTCAATCTTTAAGGGATGGTCATTCAATCAAATTAACTTTAAGAGCTTCTTTATTGTTTAAAATTCATGATCTTCCTGCATATGGCACATTGTCTAGTCTCTCTATTCATGGATACCATGGATGTCCTTCTTGCAACTTTAAGGATTCTATGAGGCACTCAAGAAGTTTGCATTAGTGTATTTATTGTGGACATCGTGCTTACCTTAAAATGGATCATCCATATCGTCAACAAAAAACATGTTTCAATGGTCAAGAAGAGAATCGTGAAGCGCCATTGCTAATAACAAGTGATTACATTGTTGAGAATGGACAAAAAAGAATGTCATTTATTGAAAATGATGGGATTTCTGGTAGTAGATATGATCCATGTAATGAAAGTGGTGTAAAAATTTTTTGCATATTTTATAAGTTGTCATACTTTAAGGATATAGCCATTAGGCATACTGTTGACTTTATGCATACTGAGAAAAATATAGCTTATGCTATTAAATAAACTCATTTTGGTTCTCTTGATACTATTTCATCACATGAAGACTTTCAAGAAATAAAGATTCGTCAAAATCTTTGGGTTGAAAAATATGATAATGAAAAATATAGAAAACCTAGTGCTCCTTATGTCTAGACAAAGGAACAACATGTGCAATTCTTACTGTTGATGTCTCAGACTCACTTTCCCACTGGATATGTAAGTAGCAGCATCAAAAGCTAAATTGACATTAATAGCTTAAGAGGCCTCAAGACCCACGAATATCATGTCATAATCGAGAATATTTTACCTATTGTGGTAAATATATCAAGTTTGGCAAAGGGGCCAAGATTGGAAATTATAAGGTTGGGCCTAATATTAAAGAGAATGAGTTTACATGTATTTGATCCTTCGAACTTTTATAGTTTGAGCGAGGAGGTTGTTGAAGTCCTTTGTCTATTGGAACGAGAATTTCCTTCCACCAGCAATATTTAACATTTATATGCATCTTTTGATACACCTAGAATATGAACTAGTGCATTGTGGCCTAGTAAGAAAAAGATGGATGTATCCTATAGAATGATATATGAAGGTTTTGAAAAAAAAGTTCTGTACTAGGGAAAAAGTAGAAGGCAACATGTCTAAGGGATATTCAATGCAAGAGGCCATGGGATTTTGCACAGAATATATGAAGGATTTTAAAAATATCAATCAACATGTATGGGATGATGATGAAGATGAGAGAGTTGCAAGTGAAGTATTCGAAGGCAATGGATGTCGCTTCAAACTATCATATCAAGAAAGAAGTGCAATACATGACTTTATTCTTCAAAAGACATCTTCATTCGATAAGTGGCATGGGTACAAAAAATTTACACAATAATTTATTTACTCAATTGCACTTACACATTTATATTATTAATCTTACTATTTGTAAGTCATTATTTTATGTATAAAATATGAAGAGAATCAAACTTGGATGCAACATCAACCTCAAAGGCACAAACGTCATGATTTGATTGGAGGTGATTCTTTTCTAAAATTTGAATAATGGATTGCTAATGCAACTAGTGGTGAAAAAGAAGAAGGTCAAGATGTAACAATAGAGGAAAGTGAGCTTTCACGACCTCCACATTTATGGGCTATGTGTTTTAGTGGAATGTGGGCCTATGGTAGTCATTTAAGAGTGGAAGAAAAAGACAAAGGAAAGAAAAATTGTGATTGTGTTGTTAGTGTTGAATTTATTCATGAGATTGAGAAGAAATTTTATGTTGGATTCATCCAAGAATTTATTCAAGTGGATTTTGGTGAAAATAGTCCTATATTATTAAAATTTAAGTGGATCCAACCATCCGCGGTACATTTTGATGAGTATGGATTTGTACGTGCAAATACACAACAATTTTTATTAGAGACAAATGAGTCGTATGCTTCCCCTCTTCAAATTAACCAGTCATTTCTAATTGATGATGTAAGAAGCCTAGGTTTGTTATATATCATTCAAATAGAGTCTTGTTCGAGATGAAAATTCAAGGAAGTTGTTGATGTAATGCCTGATGGGAAATATGTTAATTTACAAGAAACATTCATACAAGTGGATGAAGACAATGAGGGACTGTTTGAAGAAGATATTTTTATTGCCAATGAATAAATTGGGAGAGATAATGTATTGCATGTCACAAATGAGGATGAGGAAGAAAATCAAGCAGATGTAGACATGAGTGATCAGGATTTTGATCTTATTGGAAATGCAGATGATTAATGATGAGCCCCATTTTATGACCTTTTATGTAAAACTTTTATGTTGTTTTAAGACTGTTTTATGTTTCAAGGACACAAACCTTCACACTAATACCTGTTTCAAAGCTTTAATGTTCAACAAATTTTCTATATGAATGCAATATGGATATGTTTTCATATATGAATGCAATATGAATATGTTTATATATATAAATGTTGTATGCAATATGAATATGTATACCATCATTGAAGCATTGATAAACATTGTTTCTATGTTTTCTTTTACACTTTTTTACTAAAATAGCATTGTCTTCCCTACATATGGCATTATCTTTAGCCCTATTTTGTAATATTATTGTATACCATTTCCTTGTGAACTACTTTAACACTTCCAGATTACTGTAATAGATTAAAAGGGTTTTAATTCTCTAAAAGAATCCAATTAATCACATCACACAAGAACAAAAAATGTGTTTGGATAAATAAAAAATATCCTTGATATATCAACTTAAATAATAAGGATATATTATGTTGGAGACAACCATATAACTGAATATATTTAACAAACAGTTGATACCAATATGAAGCCACATACTCAAATTTATTTCATTGATCTCCTCAAATCATACTTGCAACATAGTCTTTTGAAATGTAAACATCATAAAAATTTTTTGTTGTCCATCTATCCCTATTCGCCTATCCCTTTTGTCACTATGTAACAAATTTATATATATCAAAACTTTGAAGGGACACACCCCTTCATAAAATATCTTTTGATAATAACAACAACTAACAATGATTAAACATAAATAATTAGGCTCTAGTTAGCCATAAGTGAAATTTTGTCAAATGGTCTAGATAATCTCATCTTTTGTGAGTATCAACATATCCTAACACATTCCTGATTGCTATCTCTATGTTCACAATTTTCTCATTCTGCTTGCATGCTTCATCGAATATCGAGTCTTTACTTGTAGCCACTTCCAAAGTCTTTCGTAGTATCAACTCGCATTCTTTAATCCATTTAGTCTTTTCTTTTGCTTTCCCATCATTTCCAAACAGTGTTGGTATTCCTTCATTTGTGGCATCAATTAATCCTTTTGCATCTCCTTGAAGTTCCTTAGAGTAATCTTTGTGATTTCTTATGATTTCCTTAGCAATAGTGATAGCCTAATTATCAAGAGTATCTCTCTTCTGTATTTATTGAAATTTCTCTTGGATTATGTCACTAATTATTTTATGCTCCTACTCTGCAACATAATTGTTTGAGTGAGTTCCCCAAAGTTTGCTCAGCCAAACCATCAATTTATCCTATCTTTTTCTAATCACTGCAAAAAGTGTATCAAAATTTCCTTGAGAATATACGTCTAATCCTTCCCACTTATCCTTTTTTTGAGAGATTTCTCCTTGATTCAACAACCTAGTGGATCCTTTCAATGTGTTTTCAATCATATCCTTTAGGTGATAATTTTCCCTAAGTATCCTTTCATTGTTTATTTTATACATTTCCTTTTATTTGATCAATGTTTGGATCTAGGCTTTATTTAGCTTGAAAACATTGATGCCAATCTCAGTTGTAGCCATAGGATCAACTTCTCCAACATTTAGTGTTAGGACATGTCCAAAAGCCTTTTCAATGTCAATAATAATAGACTTCTTATGTGGTGGATACAAGGACCGGATCATAAGGGAACCTTCATCAGGGTTATACTTTGATCCTGTATACACTTATATCACTCCCTTAGGGATAATATTATGTGTAGTATTGTTATCCTTCAAGAAAATATAAAAAAAAATGAAAAAATTTAGATCCAATCTTGGGAAAATCATGATACCTAAATCTTCTAACAATTGTATCCCTCTCTGGGTTCATATCTTTCATTTCCTTTTCCACACTTAGCTTCAAATTATTCAATAATTGATTCTCACTATTCAGTGTTACATTTTCAACAGATTCTCTTATTGCTTTTCCCTTCTGATTATACAAGAAGGCTCTAAATTCTGGAGATTTCACAAATTCATCATCTGCTACAAAGGATCTATAAGCCATTTTCCTCGTGTCTGTATCCAAACCCTCTTCAATTTCTGGTTCTCTAGGAGGAAGCTTATAATCCTTAGTTTTCAATCTAGAGATTTTATCAGTTGGAACTTGAGACCCCTCATCACCAGGTGACTCCTCAACAGAAGATAACAACTCCATATCTTGTATCTCTTTTATTTTTTGTTCTACTCCCTTGTTATATTCATCAACAATCAGCTTCATTGAAATCCAAATTTTTGATCAAATCATCATACTGATAAGGTATATGATTATACCCACCTAAGTTCATATTTTCTTAGCAAAGTCAATGTATCCCTCCAGATCAAACCCTTTTTCATGGTGGAGCTTTCTTCAAATTAAAATGCAAAAAACTTATCCATAATCAAATCATACCCTTCCTTAAACAATATAGTGAAATCTCCAAAGAACAAAGTGCTTGGCATGAATGCCTATTTTCTAAAGGAACTTAAATTCATTATACTTGAGAAATCCATTTTCCTAACAATTTCCAAGTAGGAAATTCTATCAAGCACTATTTTAGGAAAGATGAATGGTGTATCTTCAAAACCATACACTCTGATCATAGTAGCATCTTCAAAACAATACCAATCTCCCCAGTTGTGGCCAATAGGTCCATTGAAATATTTGGGTCTGAGGAACCTCTTAATCTCATCGGACAATGCATAGTCACAAGGATGATTAAAGAATCTGTATAATGGTTTAACAAAGTATTCTTCAAAATGCACAAAACTTGAATTGGAAAACCTGCTATCCCAAATAGCAGTCCATAATTGAATTGGTAACAATCTACCATCCCTATCAAACTATGTAATCCTTAGCTCTTCTAGCCACATTCCCAATTCTTTTCCATAATACAATATTATATGCATAAAAATAGAGTATTTCATGAAATGTAAATAAGGGGATCCGTTCTTTATTGCCATTAGCCCTTAAATCAATTCCTTTGTAGATGTATGGAGCATAATCAAAGGGTCTTGTATTGTGATACTAAACATCAGCTGCAATTATCATTGGTACAATTGAAATAATCTCAGGAGCTTCCATCCCTAACACTTGACTTACTGATAAGTATGTATATTTCACATAGGTCTTGAATAAGTCTACATGAAATGGAGGCCCGTCATTGTCATCTAGTGGAACCAGATTTCCATCCCTTTTAGGTATATGCAATAGTAATCTCCACCCCCTATAGGTGGTATCCATTCTCCAAAAACAATTCTCCAAATTCTCATGTACAATAGCTTCATCACATGTGCCTTCTAGGTTAAAAACTTCACAAATTGCAGCTTCTGACACATGTATGATAGGTTTTCCCCATGAATTGTAGATAGCTTTGAGTTTTGGATTGTAATGGGTAGCTAAGATTTTTATTAATTCCACATCCACAAATATGTTTGGGACAACCAATTTTCCTAGGTTGAATTTCCAGGGATTGCATACTGGCTGGAACCTATCCCTTCGACGATAGTGGAACATAAATAGTTCATATCCACGAAGTGAAGTCCACACATCCCCTATGTGTTTGAATTTGTCCTCAAATTTATCCACATCTACCCTAAGTTGTGCAAAACATCTAGCTTTAGGTCTCGATCCAGGTAGTTGCTCAATAAGATCTTGATTCAATTTCCTTTCAGTTGTTTCTGATTCATCCCTAGTCTCAATATTTTTATTTTTTCCCCTAGGATGACTACCCTCACCCTCCATTTTATTTTCTCAAATTGACAGAATTGAAAATACAATTGCAGAGAATTCACAAGCTTACTTGAAAATCTTTGGCTGCACAAAATTCTCTGGCTTCTGTCCATTCTCCCATTCCTTTTGCTGCCAACCCTTCAAATTCTCCTCAATTATTCTTGTTTCACTTAGAGAATTATCTATACAATATGTATACATGTAGCCATTAATGTCTAGCTTTGAACATGAGTGTAGCAGATTTTTTGAATTTCCCATTGTCAGACCGAATGTTTATATCAGCAAGAACTATTTAAACTCTAGCCGATCTATGAGTTTGAATCAAGCAAAGTGTTCATTAGACACCTTATATGGTTGGGGAGATCAAATATCATTCTTTCCGATGTTAAATAGTTCATATTTTGATCCATATGACCTTCAAAAAGAGATTTATTAAGTCACTTAGATATCAAAACTTTCTCCAAGTGTTACTCCGATGAGCTTTGATCCATTCATATTACCATTGGCAAGAGAATAAGTATCGCTGAAAGATCTGAAAGTTACTCTGACGTTATAAGTCTCCCCGATGTATCGTCTTCCTCCTTCGAATGAATCAAAAAGACTCTCTCTGATATTACTTTCATTGGTGTAACATATGGAATCGGGAAGACATTTGAAACTCATTCTGACTACACATGTCTCCCTGACATGTTTCTTTTTTCTTTATCGGTGAAACAGTGAACGTCTTACCAATGAAAGTCCATCGGCATGACATGTATGCTCGGGTTGACTTGAGGATCTCACTCTGATGGTATTGTTCTTGCTGATAACCTTTTCGTTGGTGAAACAATAGGCTTTGTCTTCCCAAATATGTATCCTCCTCAGTTGTTGATCAATGTGACAATGTTGACATTTCGCCGATATGCCAAAAATGCCTGAATTCAAAGGTTATAACTTATGGGTCGAAGAGACATGGACATAGTCATGCCAATATGGATTATTTATTCAGAGGCTCCTACTCAATGATGATCAAAGGGATTTTTGTGTGTCAAAAGGTCAAATCTTATGGGATCACTGGTGGATATGATATGTAAAGAGGATTATAGTAATTTTGCACTCAAGATGTGGCTACCTTGTGGAGTTTACGAATGTAAGATACTATAAAATTTTGAAAATTTTATAATCCCAACACATTACATGCTGCTCACATCCTTTGTTGTCTTCACATTCTTTTTAACAGTGATACCAGTGTTATCAGCATTTGTGCTTTTGACTTTATGCACTAGAAATCACTCTCACATGTATCTTTATATACTGTAAAGTCATTGCTTTTTTTTGCTTTGATCAAATTTTCTTCACTGTTTTGCATATATCTTGAAGTTCACTGTTGTTTGACTACTTAGTCCTCAAATCATGGCATTCCTTTCTTGTAACTCAATGTCCACTCCAACATATCTATTCTTTTTCATGAAATCTACCCCTTCATGAATGTATCTGGATGTTACGAACAAATTATTACGTAACAGAACAACAAAAGTAAGAATCACCAAATACCATAGACATTTCTTAGTGATGGTGTTATCACCTGAGAAAAGAATTGGTTTAGTTGTACAAAATAGTTGCCATGCTACAAGTTCATGTCTAGTTAAAATTTGGTAATACAGATTTTTTTATTGAACCATGAATGAAAACATTATTGCTAAAGATTTGATGGATTGATTCAAATACATTGCTAATTTTTTTATGCAACTGGCATTTCTGCAGGGCACCATTATTTAATATCCATTGACTAAAATACCAACAACATCTAATGATTGTTTTTGTTTGTAGTTCTTTAGACTTCATACGTGTTTTAATGACTGTTCATTAAAACTAAGACCTCATAAACTTGTATTTATGCAATTTATGTTACAGTTAATTATCTCTATATCAAGTTGTTAGTTTATACATTATTGGTTTTTGGACATCAAGAAATGAAGAAAGAGAATGAAAGGCACAAATTAGATGATAGTGATCACAATGTTGAAATTCCAATGACAAATTATGAGCGCTTTCGTGAAGAATGTGTGGCCAAGAATAATGAATATTTATCATGTCTTGGTTTGCCAAATAGGCAAGTTGTAAAACCACTAAGTAGTAACTTATTTGTTTAATACTGTTTAATAAAATTTTATAGGCAAGAGATTTATATATATAAGACATGATATGATTTTTAATTTATTTTACTGGCAAGAAAAACAAAGCAGAGAAAATAGAGAGAAAAAAAAAAAAAGAAATTAAAGGTACAATGTTGCCATCTTGTAGAATCCAACGCTTTCATGATTCAAAAAATGAAGTTGGTGAAAAAAATAGTTGTGATGAAGTGAAATATGTGGAGACCACTACTGATCTACCTACTCATGCCACATGTGATGTGGCCAAGGATCATTAAGTTCTAGTTAATCAAAGTCATGAAGAGAGTTTGCTTGCATTTGATGTGCCTGCTTATCTTAAAAGACAAAGATTGAGTCAAGATTTATATAGATCTACAAAGAGGAACACAAAAGAAAGAATATTAGAAGGGAAGAAGCCATTCTTGGTTGATGTATCAAGAGATGGTGAACCCATTGGGAAAAATGGCGCAAGGTGGGCCTCTGAGTTGGGCGTAAGATGTAGGGCCCATTTGGATGTCTACAAATCAAATTTTGCAGAACAAGATCCATGAAATGTGGAATATGTTATACAAAAAATGGAAAATACCTTTGACACTGTTGGTGGAAAAATCTCTATAAAATATTACAAGCAAAAGATGAGACTTCTGATGAACACTTTTAGATACAATTGCAGAAAAACAATCATGGAGGGAAAAGAGATGTTTGACAACACTCTATCTCCCAAAGAGTGGGAGGCATTGAAATAAATTATGCGTTCTAAAGAATATTTGACAAAGAGTAACAGAGGAAAGAGAGCAAGAGATAATGTGAGGACTGAATATACATTTGGCCAAGATGGGTTGCAGGCCAAAATGGACAAATGTGGAGTAAGTGTATGGATTTTTGGTTCAATTTACATTGTGTTATTTATTTCAATTTTTTATTGAACTGACTTTAAGTTGAAATTGACATTGTATTTTAGGTGGAAAACAAAAATAGTGAAGCAAGTGTAGAAGATGTTGTCAATTATATGGTAGCACTAGATCATACTAAATCTAATGCTAGTATCATGAGGAAATCTAGTTCATCAATAGATATTTCATAGCGATCTGTTGGACACCCAGTAAGAGCCTCTCCAAATCATGTCAACTCAAATGAAGAGTACCAACACATAATGAGTTGCTTAAACTATCTCACTGACAAAGTTTCATAGTTGGATGCCTCTGTTAAGCCTATAGTTTGTGCATGGAATGACCATAATTCCATGGGTTCAGATCAGGTAAGAGGTTATCCCTCAATATTTTGATTATCAACTATATCATCTTTATATTGTATTCTAAAGTTGTCTTCAAATTTCATAAATGTTTTCCACAACATGCCTTCATAAAATTACTCTTGTGATCTCTAGGAAAAGTATTACGATCATATATAGAATAGTGAATCTATGAAATTTTTCCTTTTGTTTCATTGAAATCCATTGTGACTGTCCTAAATGTTGTGACTGTGAATTTTATTACAAAATAATTATGAGATCAATGAATGATCTATTAGGTCTCAAAAGTGCAGGTTTTTAAACCATAAGGGGGTGTCAATCCCTTAATACACCTTTGGCCCATGAACAAGGTAAACAAGACTGATTCCCCCTATTTCTCTATGTTTTCTCTGTTTTCTCTAGATTTTTTTTCTTCTGTACAAATTGTACAGGCTCATAAATGTTTTGAATTTCATTATTTAGTGTAGTATATTGTGTTATCTTAAGAAAATTTTGAAAAATTGAAGATTTAAAGTGCTTTGTATTTGAAGATTGTTTGGTGATCAATCATCTGAGTTCATTTTAAAGATAACACAATATAGTACACTAAATAATGGAATTCAAAACATTTATGAGCCTGTACAATCCATACAGAAGAAGAAAATCTAGAGAGAACAGAGAAAACACAGAGAAAATTTGATATTTTTATCTTTTTATTGATAGTCTGTACAAAAGAATAAAATTTGGAGCCTCTATGACATGATGTTGGACATCCTCCATGTTATGCTTCTTCAATTTATCAATTTCATTTTTCATTTGTTGTATCTATGGATCCTCTGCTTAGACAGGTGGGTGATAGATAATTACTTCATCTCCTCTCACTCTGGTACTTGCTTTAATTGTTTCTTTAGCTTTACATTTTAAATAAAGAATTTGTTCACCTCATCATTTGATAATTTCAATATTTTCTCATATTCATTAATCTTCTTTTCCATATTTTCTAATACATCCTTGGTGAACATTGCAGAATGCATAGTCATAGTGGTAGCTTCTGTAGGAGTTGTGTCTCTCATTGTTTTAACCATAGCTGACCCTCTCAATTCCTATACTACATCCAAAATTTGAGGCTTCCTTGTATTCTTATGCTTTGTCCATAGAGCAAGTGTTTGGGTACTAGGATTTGATAAAATATTTAGATAATTCTTGGTCTCAACACATAGTTTGTTCGAAAGCACCTATTTTAGGCTTTTAGCCATAGTAACAAGGCAATGAACTGTTTGATAAAATGCTTTGATATACATGTATGAAAAATGTGTTAGCATAGACCAGGCAATGAACTCTTTGAAAAAATGCCTAAAAGAAATGAGGTCTCATGGTGATGGAATGCCATGACAATCAAAAGCAATTTGATTGTCACGGAATTCCATCACCATGAGACCTCATTTCTTTGAGGTGTTTTTTCAAAGAGTTAACTGCTTTGTCTATGCTATTGCTTACTATTATGCTTTTGATATGTTTTTTCCAAGAATCCATAGCTTGTTTGAAAGCACTTGTTTTAGGTTTTTAGCCATAACAACAAGGCAGTGAACTATTTGACAAAATGCTTTCGTAGACATGTATGAAAATGTGGTAGCATAGACAACGTAGTGAAATATTTGAAAAAATGCCTCAAAGAAATGTGGTCTCATAGAATTATGTTCTTTTCTGCTATGGATCATAAAGCAATAATAGAACTCTTGAAATTCTATTTTTTTCTCAATTTTTTTTTATTATTTGCAGTTTCGAGCTTCTATACTTGCCCGTATAGGATTTCCTTGTTCTCTTTTGCATTGAATTAGGTGGTTGGGTGAGTTAACTTCAATTTTTTTATGATTTTATGGATTCTTGAAGAATTTTGTGCAGTTTGTAGTCAAATTTCTGAAACGGTTCTGTAAAGACAGAGTTGAGGGTTTGTGAGTCTACAAAAATGGATTTTCACCTATTCCACCTAATGTGACTTTTATGCTTGGAAAGGCTCTGTTGACTATTTTTTACATGAGTTACTCATCTGGATATATTTTTTTTCTTGATGGTTAAACTACATGCAGAGCATTTTTATCAAAGCAGCACAAAAACAACAATGCCTTGATGTCAATCATAGTTGTGTTCCATTTGAGGTAATATAATAGTTGTTGTGGACAAAAATTTATAGCTTTTGCATTATTTACTTGACTTATATTAACTTTGCATGATGATTAAACCACATGTAGGGAAATTATATGAAAGCATCAAAAAAAGTAAAAGACCCTATCAATAGAGCTCTCAACAAAGCTACACAACTTCAGGGCAATGTTGACAGTGATTATGCTGAATTCAAGGTGTATATGCATGATATTGATAGTACTACTGGTTCTAAACTTGAGATGAGTGCTATGAAACATTAATTTTCCTTGATTCTAAAACCCTTCATGTATTAATGACTATTATGATCCCAAATAGTGAACAAGCTTATAGAATAGTGAATAGACAACTAAAACATTGAATGTAACCCGTAGAACAATCATTGTACTTACTTTGTCACTTTTCAGTGGGGATTGTTGGAACTTCAATACTTTATGATGCTTGACTGTGTTTTAGGGAATTGTAATTGACCTTGTCAACATCTTGAACTTAGTGTGTTGCTTCTTTCATTGGATGATAACTGTTGTTCTTTCCTTCACGGATCTATTGTCAACTCTTCATTATGGCTATTGTTATTAAAAAAAATCTTTTGACATTCTTGTCACTTTCTCTTAATTTATTCTTGTTGTTTAGTAATGATATTTGTTTTTCAATCCATTATACTCATTGTTACAGCCATAAAACTTGCTAACCTTGCACTAAACTCACTTCTATAGCCATGAAACTCACTGCTACTACTACTTGTTCATTGGACATCATTCCTTACTTATTTTTGCATACTCTTACACTATTTTCTAATAGTGAAAGGCTCTTTCTCTATTATTTATGTGATCTCTACATCCAACCTTATTTGTTAGTCCTTTACTATTGCTATGAAAGCCACAGAGAAAGACTGTATTGTTTCCTCAATGATTGCACTTAATGGTTGTCACATGTTGCCTTGATACATTTTGTTTTTTTTTCTTGTTTTATATGTCATCATTGATAGGGTTATGTTTCAAAGATTTAATGCCACTATTTTTGTACATCCCAATGTATTTCACCTTCACCTTGCAGTAGTAGTACAAGTGCTCTCATATTGCATTCTTTGTTTTTGTGCATTATTTACCTTTTTTATGTGTAATAGTGTTGTCATAACCTTATGTGTAACATCCCACTACGAACCCCTGGGAGATAAGAGCCAAAAGGGACAAGATAAATTTTTTTAAAAGGAAGAAACACATACACATAAATTAATTACCGATTTGATAAAATGACAACAAACATGGCCAAATATAACCTAAATGACATCCCAAAGGAGAGGACTAACCCACCCTCCAGAGAAAATTCAAATAGGAGCAAACCAGACAGCTCCAGAAATTTTCTCTGAAACTTGTTGCTCTGCTCCGGAACTTGTATAGGGGCATTGAGCTGGCATTAGCGAGTCTACCTCATCCATATGAGTGTTGAGAATTGAGTATCCCCATATTGATTTGCTCATATGTGCATTATATATATCGTATCTACCCATGTTTCGACATGATGCAATAGATACGATGCCACGTGCATAGACATGTGAAGGTGCACTATTAGATTGTGTTATGATAGCCTACTTGTGTGAAGAGCGTAATGGGGCCTTATACACTTATAGAGGGACACTCATGCTTGCTTTTGACAGTGTTTGGGTCGGTTAGCATATGGGTAATGTCCTAGCCATGTATACCTCTGGCTACGACGAGTACCTGCATGTGCCTTTTCCATGAAGTATCGCTATGCGGGGTGTGTTTTGCACGTGCCTACTTCCGTGGAGCCACAAACACACTACCATGCAGCATACGACTAGTACATGCCTTCTCCGACTGGCGTATAGCCATGCTATGCTGAGATGCGATGCGGGATGGGATCAAGGTGCACATCCCATGTGGGCAACCGAGGAGTGCATGGGCCACTTGGCAAGTCCATGTCACGTGATGATGTGATGCGGGGTGTATCCAAGGAGTACACCTCATGCCATGTGGTTGGTGTGCTCACTATGCACCACATGAGGGGATATTGTGATAGTTAGACGTTGTTCCCTCCTTCCTCATTTGGTGGCTAGTATCTAGTCACATAGTGTTGTACAGTACAATTTCAAAGATTGTGAACTTTCTTTATGGTTATTAATGATCTTCTATTGATTGTGAAGACCAACACTTTATTTATTATTGATTGTGATGGTTTAGCCCCACCTTGTGATCTTAATTTGCATGTAACTCTCATAGTTACATTTGATTTAGTGTTGAAATTGCGCACATTTCTTGCTTTATTGCTGAAATTGAATCTTTATTTGATATTTATTTATGATCTTTGGTGGCTAAACTAGCTTTCTACTTTTTGTTTTCAAATGTCGGTCTTGTGTTGTAATGTGAATCCTCATCGGGTATGGGAGAGCTGGACTCGATTGAGAGTATACAAGGAAATAGACTCAAGGAACCTTGAGGATGGGGTATGTGAGACTGTTATATAGCTAGAACCCACTACCCACCTATGTGTGATGACTATCTCTTGGAGGCTAACCACCTTATACAACAAGAGATAGGTCATTGTGGTCTTGTTTGGATGATCTCACCATGTATGTGTGGCCTAACACCATCAGGCCACTGAGTGTGAGGTATGGATGATGTGAAATGGATATTGGCTCTTGGCTCATGGATTAGTATGTTGCTTCTCGGTGTCTAGATGGACCCTTGTGTAGCCTTGTGATGTGATTCCCAGTGATGTAAGTATGTACATATGTATAAATGCATGTTTCATATTGGCTATGGTTTCATATGAAAAAGTTCAAAAGTTGGCTTATTGTGCTTTAGAAAGTGTAAATTATTATATTTTGTTGAAAAAATGATGCCAAATATGTTCTCATATGTGAGATTGGAAGTGTGTGGAAAACAAAAATTGTTGCAAACAATGGTGTTTTGGAAAGAATTGAGTGCTTATGCATTTTTTTTTACCCTATTCTTAATGGAAATTAATGTGTATTTGAACTTATCTTTGAATGAATGTGGATGTTAAAATAAATGCTTATTTTGAGAACTGGAATACATGTGATGTTAGCAAGATTAATGATGCTATTTTTATTTCCCGTTGAGATTTTATAAGTAAGGAATATGTCAATATATTGATAATGATTCCTAGAAAGGTGAATGCTAAATGGATGTCCTTTCTATTTTGTTCAATGGTGAATGATGTATATTATATTTCTCATCCTTGGAATTAAGTATAGCCTTTTAATGTTGATTTTTAGATTTTGAGTACTAATGTGTGACATGGCTGCATATTGAGCTTACATGACTTCTAGGAGTAAGTCAAATCTTAGGGAGGGAGGATGTAACACCTCTCTAACTGTAGCCTGGGTAAGATGGTATTTTAATTTTGATTTAGCATTATAAATATTATCATAATGAGATTAAACATTGATTATTATGCGATAGGTTATCATGATTAGTATTATGTTGGATTACATGCTAGTTATAATTGCTTTTGTATCATTATGGATGGGAAGGGATGATGTCGTAACACTCATATTCGAGAGGCTTATGATATCATGACCATCTTCCTAATAATTGATGTTGTTTCAGCTATATGATATATGTTATATGCACATGTACTTTGACATGTAATTAGAGTGATGCAGGTATTGAGTATCGACTCCGGCTGGATTCATAGGCCTGAGCGTACTCCTATTCCCTGATGGTGGTAACTGGAGGTAGTCATACAGGCCAAAAGCCCCCTACCCTAGCCCACTGTACCTCTTCATTGCAGTGCTCCCGTGTTGTCTTACCATCCGGTTACCTAATGGTAATGTCCGAAGCACATTTTAGCCATATGTCTGGTGCACCTTTCAGTCATATGTGGTTTACTAGTATGCCTTGTTGAGGTATTTTGTCATGATTTTTCATTAATACTTTATGTGGTTATATTTATATTTAATTGGTTGTCGATGTCTTGATGTGGTTTCTTCGAAATCTCTTCATGATTTCATATATGATATTTTACGGTGTTTAATTGATTGGATATTTGAATGGTTATATCCATCGGGTTTTAAATACGTCATTTTAATTGATTTTTATTGATCATTCAGGAGAATGATACATTTCATTTGGAAATTTTAAATGATTTTATTAATTCATTTTGTGAGCCCTCATAATTTTATTTAATCTTTTGGGGAGCCTTATGTATTCTAATATTGGATTTAAATAATCATTTTATGTGTTATTATGAATGTTGGATATGAAGTGATTTTTAAATTAATAAAATTGGAGAGAGTTAATAACTTGTTTATTAAAATGCCTTATGTCATTTTATTGTTTTGGGAGAAAATATAAAATATAAAAAAGAAAGGAAATGGGGCAGCTTGGTTTTTTATACTTTTTCTTTGTTTTGAACCATTTTGGGGGATCATTCTTTTGGGAAAGAAGAAGAAACTTGCTGCTTGGAGAAAAAGGAGAAAACCCTAGGTTTGGACAATAGAATTGGAGGGGAAAAACATGGAGATTCTTGGGAGAAGAAAATCATGGGCAGCTATTTGTTGATTTTGACATGCCATTTTCTCCTTGCTGTTTGATTTTGGAGTTCAACCGTGCCTTACATGTAAAGCTTTCCCCCATTTCCATTTTGGGGCAGCCTTGAGGTATTTTTCTATATGGTTCTTGAATCCTTGAATTTTTCATGATATAGAATGTGATTTAGTTTGGCAAAGGTATACTTGCATTTTCTTATGGCAGCTTGTTGTCCCTATTCATTTTTGTGAATTCTTAGGGTTTGGATAATAGATGCTTTGGATCATATTGCTGCTATGTAGTTTTCTTGTATGGAAAATTTTGTGCATGCTAGTAAATCTAAAATGGGTTTTTGTTAAATTCGAGTTTCAAACACTTTCATTTTTTAATGTTTTTGCCCAGCTTGTTTACAAATGTTTTCTCTTGATTCTCATTATTTTTCTATTAAAAATGTAAATTAAAAGTGGATTCCATGTCCAAATTCTCTTATCTCAATTGGGTCTTTGACAGATTTTAATTCTGGGCACTTTCATTTTTGCCCAAATTTATGTCTACTTGTAAAATGATGTTTTTTTCATTGCTACTCTTTTACCACCAATCAAAAATGTAAAATAATATTGGATTCCATGTAGAAACGTCAAAATATGAACTGGGTCATTGTCTAATTTTTAATTCGGGCACTTTGATTTTTCATGTTTTTGCCCAGCCATGCTTAAAACATGTTTTTCTAAACAACACCTTATTTCAGGTCATAAAATCAAAAATTAAAGATGGAAACCATCTTGTAACATTGAAATCTAAACTGGGTTGTTTCCCGATTTTAGATCTAGGCATTTTTATCTTTTTTGGAATTTTCATGCCTCTTTCTCATGCATTTGAATAACAGCTAAAACTATGTTTTGTGCCACTGCCACTTGGTAGATTCACTCTGATTTAAAAGTGATTTTGTAGGAAAATTTAATGAGGCTTTTACCAATTCTATGATTGTTCCTTTATGAGGTTAATGGTGAGTGCTTGAATGTATTTGATCTACTTGTGAGTGAAATCCGTTGTTTGAATGACTTCACAACAATGTTTGCTTGGTTGTGTTAAATGTTTTCAATGATGGTTTTAATGTTTTTCATTGTTTCATATTTTATTTTGGTTCTCCATTTGGTTAAATGAGATGGGGTAAAACTCTTATAATATAATGAGTCCTCGTGCGTGGCCTTGAGCACTTGTAAAGGCTAAGGATGCACTTGAGAAGGCCTATCTGTTTGCAAGGCGTTGAGTTATCCGTCCGCAGGGCGTTTATTCGAGCATGAATAGGTCTCCTCATCCGCTCTGTAATCTTATATCTTGCATCTTAGTAGTCTTGAGTAGGACCTAACATGTTGAATGAGCATCTCCTTGTTGTGGCATTGGCCTTATGCATTGCATGATGTGTTTTCTGCGTGTTTGTTGAGAGTGTTGGCCATATGTTACCCTTGCCTGGTTATTTCCGTTTGGGCCTTGTGACTACCTCTGAGCACAATGGGGTGGTCTCTCTAGAGTCCACATGGTAGGGAGGCATTGCCACTGCCATTGGGGACCGGCGTAGAGGTTTTGGAGTATCGGTTGGAGTGGATCTCTCTCTCTCTCTCTCTCTCTCTCTCTCTCTCTTGTATTTGTTTATTATATTATACTCATGTACATGCCTTGCGTACATATGTTATTAGATATTGTATTGTGTTCATGAAAATACTATTGTATTCATACCTTTTCCCTTATGCACATTATACTCTCTTGAGAGAAAGTAATCATAAATTTAATGAGAAGAAATGTGATGTTTATAATTGGTTTACGGGTTCCAGTGTTGGTATCGGAATGCCTTGTATTATGATGATGATTACTATGGCTTTTCTTTCCTTAGTTTTCATGGAAAAATTAGATCTATAAATGTATTTTTTTCCTTCGTGCTATTTTCTTCAAAGGTTCTGGAGCACCAACACCTTCTGTTGTTGTCATGTATGTTGCAGCAAAGGTTCTGGAGCAGTGAGCTTCGGAATTGCAAGTTTCGAAGCACTGGTGCTCTTTGTCTACTGACCAGTGGACAACAATAGGTTCTAGAGTAGTGAGCTCCGGAATTGCAAGTTCCGGAGCCACAGGTTCCGAAGCAGAGCAGCAAGTTTTGGAGAAAATTTATGGAGTTGTCTGATTTGCTCCTGTTTGGATTTTCTCTAGAGAGTGGATTAGTCCACTCCCTTGGGATGTCCTTTAGGTCATATTTGACCATGTTTGTTGTCATTTTATCGAATTGGTAATTACTTTATGTGTATGTTGCTCTTCCTTTTCAATTTTTTTTTATCTTGCCCTCTTTTGGCTCTTAACCTTCGAGGTTACGTAATGGGATGTTACATTATGTGTCTAGTATGTGTGCATGGTAATGCAGTGTTTATATTTGAGGCCTTTGTATCTGATTAGCATGAAGCTAATAGTAACATTGTAAGCACTGCTACGAGTGTTGGTTTTTTAGTAAATTAGATTGATCATTGCAATTATTTTAACACACACATGCAAGTACTATTTGAGTAAGTAATGGTTGTTTTATTATGCAAACAAGGGTAATCATTACCTATCTAATATAATGTGATTTTTTTTTTTCTTTTTGCAGAAATGTATTGATAAACTCAAACAAGGGGATAAAGTTAGGGTGTTGGATCTGTTTGATGGTGATGTTGTGGGCATTGGGCGGATTCACTCCCTATATATTGTACATGGAGTCAACTTGAAAGGAATAGGAGATGCAAATATAAAAATTTTAAAGGTCACAAATAATATACCCCTTGTTTATGAAGACAAAATAGATGGAGTTGTTCATCTGAAAGAGAAAGAGGGAACCTTCACATGGTGGCCACTAAAATATTTGCAAAAAAAGACATAGCTGAACATGTTTATCATGTACTAGTTAATGTAATTAGACATTGGCTCACTGATTTATGCAGTATTTTGAATGTGTTGTTTAGGGATCTTAATTATCATGGTGTATTTGAAAGAGTTGGAAACTCTTAGACAACTTTGACATCTTGTAACTTGATATATATATATTTATTTGCATTAAATTTTTTATTGTAGATTACCTTTATTTATCATGATGATGTTGAATCAATCTTTTAATTCCAGCATGTTTTAGCTTGTTCGTATATGTAATATTTTTTTTTTCTTTTATGTTTTAGTTCAAGTTTAATATTCTGTTAGTTTTGCATTATAAAATTTATGGTATTTAATAAATTATTCATTTCATGACTATATTTACTACCAATTAATGGAAACCAGTAAATAAAAATGAATAAATATATGACTAAAGTAATGACTAAATCAATGACTAAATTAATTACTAAATATATGACTAAATTAATGACTAAATATATGACTAAATGAAGGACTAAATATATGACTACCATGACTAAATAAATGACCAGTTAACAACAATCAATGACTAAATTAATGACTAAATATGTGACTAAATATATGACTAAATTAATGACGAAATATATGACTAAATAAATCACTACCATGACTAAATAAATGGCTAAATCAATGACTAAATCAATGACCAAATCAATGACTAAAATCAATGACTAAAATTGTTTAGTCATAAATTTAGTGGTGTTATAAATGACTACAAATAAACCACTAATAGTCATGTGACTAAAGTTAGTCATTTATATACAAATTTTAGTAGTTTATTTAGTCATATATTCTTGTTTGTGTACTAGTGAGAAGTGAAGAGTCATCATAGAGAATTAGTACTATCCTTCAAGGATATTTACAATTTGAAATCCAACTTAGGAACACATATGCCACCATATGAAGTATGAATAGATCCAAACCTAACATCTCACACAACCAAAATTAGGAGGAGGATACAAAAATAATTAGAGATGACAAGAAAGAATCATGCACTTTAAAGATTGTTTCCTTTTATGAAGCTAGAGTTCAACAATTTTGATATATGCCCCTTTATTAAATTTCTTGTAACAATGAACATTTACATAATAATCAAAAGATGGTAGAAGTCCCTAGAAAATCTAAATGATATTTTGAACTCTCCAATTATCTAGATTTTCCCTTTTCAAAGTGTTAATCACCAACATAGAATCCCCTTCAATTATGATTGATATTGTTATATTATTTATGCTATCATATGTGATTCTATATTTTCTATATTATTTAGATTAGATTTAAAAGATTTTTCCCACTTTTGAAGAAAAAAAAATAAACAAGGGAAATAACATAAAAACTTAATGTAATATTCAAACCTTTTATCTTTTTTTTTTCCTTTCTCCTTCAATTGAGATGAAATGAAGTGAACCCTTATCCCACTTGATTTTCCTCTTCAAGATGACAATTGGTTGCAATATTTAAAGTGTGGATTACTCAAAAAATCAACATAATAATAATATTATAATATATGTTTCTTCTCAAATGGAAAACATATGATTATTATGAAAGTGAATGATCAAATAGGATGAGAAGCCTCTAATTTGTATATTTTACAAGAGTGAAATCTATGACCAAGATGTGTTGGTAATGGAGGGATAGGATTTGAGAAAGATGGAGGCATGGATTAAATTTTTAGTCATGTGTCAAGTGTCCCATGAGGTGTAAGAGTAGATATATTCACACATGTGTAAGAGGTAGTGTGGATAAATATGTGTGAGTAGCATGCTCATATATGTATGACTAAGGAGTAGGGTAGGTAGGCATGCTCACACATGTGTGAGAATCATGATCACACATGTGTGAGAAAGGAGTAGGGTAGGTAGGCATGTTTACACATATGGGATCATGAAGGAGGTAGGGACACTTATCAAGTGATAAAAAAATATTTTTATACATGTAGATTTAATGGATATGATTTAATGAAAAGGATTAAATGTGATTCTGATTTATAAATTAGAGAAAATGATATTTAATATTAACTATCCTAAATTAGTTAATTATGTATTAATTGATTTATTTAGCTAGAGGATTTAGGTGATAAGGCTAAACTCAATTAAATAAATTATTATTATTTATTTAATTAATGAATAGAATAGGGTAAAGTGAAGTGTGGTCGGGTATGGACAAATTTAGGTGTCTACATTTTCCTCCTCTTTGATATGGAATTATGACTAGAAGAAGTTTCACAATATCAAAGAATAATAAAACATAGTAGGTAGGAAGGGAAAAGGAATGGTGACATGTTACCCCAATCATTCAAAGGATGAGAAGAGATGACTATGAGGGAGTTTGGTATGCCCCCTCAAGATGATGGAGGGTTTGAGAATGAAACTTGTCCCCAAGTGTAGAGAGAAATAGGATGGGGAATTAAACATGATTTTTATTTTCTAATTTTCATCATGGTACTTGTCTATGTGCCATAAAAAAAAATTCACCTTTGTATGGATTATTTCTTTTTACTATTATTTTAATTTTTTTTTTTTGGCATTTTTCACTTTTTGGGATATTCTTTGGATTAGGTGTAGAACTTCTTGAGGTGGATAATATTTATAGGATCTTACAAATTTTGGAACTTTAATGTGGCTAACTAATAAGCTCATGACCATACTTAGCAATGATGACAAAAGGCCCCAACCAATTGGGTTCAAAATTACCTTTCTTTTATTGATCCTATCGATTCCTCTAATTTTATTTGAGTAGTAGATCACCAATCTCAAATTGATGGGTTTTGATATTTTTAATAGTTAAATTCGAGTCTATTTTGATAAGCCTAAAAATGATTCAAGTCATTGACTGCCTCTCATATAGTATCTTTAGCTCATGTATTTGTCCAGCTCAATAATCCTCCTCATCAATGAGGTGACATAAGGAGATGCATAATAAAGGGAGTTTAACTTGTATTGGATAAATTACTTTATATCTAAAGACACATGATTAATATTTCACATAAGTGGGTATGAAAATACTAGTACAATGGGACCATAAGGCAAGATTAAGGATTCAGTTAGAGGTGTCAATCACAAACAAAATCAATGATTTTCCTTTTGAGGATTATAAGTAAGGTTTTATTTGATGTTTCAGCTTGCTCATTACTTTGTGGGTAATAGGGAGTGGAAAAATGATGTTAGATGTGGAATTATTGAAAAAGTGTTTGAAATCATTTATTTTTAAATGGTTTCCCATTGTTTGTGACAATGATAGAGAATTTCATATTGGAATATGAGATAGTGGAGATGAATTTGGAAATTTATTTACTTGTAGTGTATTGAACGGGAACTGGCTCAACCAACTTTGTAAATTAATCAATGATAATGATAATGATTTTATGGTTATTGGATGAGGATGAGTGAATTTATCCAATGAAGTTGGCATGTCACTATGAGAAAGTACATGGAGTAGTGATTGGTTGCAATTATTGTGATAGAACATGTATGAGATATCCATGTTGTTGTCATTGTACACTTTTTATCGAACTCATTTGTATGTTGTTCCATGGTAGAATAGTAACGAAATGTTAATATTTTTTTAGAAAGGGTAGACCACTAGTATGTACACCATAAATGTAAGTATGTATCTCATTTAAATAAATTTGAGCCTCTTATATATTAAGACACCTCAAGAGAGTACTATTGAAGATCCTTCTATAAAGTGTATCACCTTGATGATAGTGAAACATGATGTATGGTGGGTGAAGATATTATATTGGTTATTAGATAGATTGGGTGGAAATGGGTGATCATGGAGGTTGGTGTAAATATCATGGAATCATGGTGAGTTAGGACTAAGAATCTCATAGATTAATTTGAATTTTAGGATGTCATATGTAGGTATTAATATTTGTTTGACTAAGAATTTATTTAGGTTACTATCATGTGACTTATCTAATAGTGATCCAATGGTGTCCATGGTAGCAGTTTCCTTTTTAAGGAATGACACTTAATATAACATGGGAAAAATATATTTTTTAAATTGCTACCATCCTTTTATAGGGGAGAAATATTTCATCTCTAGTCTAATATTTGTTATTTACCTATTTAATGACAACCTACAAATCACCATAGACATGTAGCTATGTAATGTTACATTGAATAACTATTTTGATTCATATGATTAATTATGCAATGGAATGCTATCCTCTATACCTTGTGAATGAAGTCACCTTGAGGTGTGATAAATATAATACTAGAACCTAAACCATTATTAGTGTAAGATCCATCAAAGTATAATTTCTAACTTGTTTTCTTAGTGACAAAAAATATAGCCTCATCTAGAAAGATTGTAGCAAGTGGATGGTCATCAATCAATAGTTCTTTAGCCAACTAACCTACAACATATCCTTTGATATATTTATGATCCAAATAATCTATGTCAAAATAACTAAGGAGTATTGTTACCAAATTATGATTTTAAGCCCAAGTTGGTCAGGATAAGACAAAATTGATGTTTTACTTTGAAGAAAGAGAAAGGTACACAAAAAAATTATGCTAAGGTTTTCATAATCATAAAAATATTGTCATAAAATACAGTAATGTTCAATTCATGTTATGCAATTGATTTTCAAGAAAGAGAGATTTTACACAAGTCATTGCATGAGATAACTATTTATATTCATAAGAGAAGTGTTTATAAAATCCTACACAAGTCATGGGAGTAATTGTATGTGATAGAATACATAATAAAGAGTACATTGGAACTAAGGGAAAGCATATAAAAGAAAGGTGGGACCCGTCATTGCTCGAGTGAATGACGAATCTCGTTGTCCACATCAACATCTCCAGTTGTCCTAGTGATAGCTCCAAGAAAGACTTGTAGGAGGAAGAAAACATGATGTTAGAGCTCAGGGTCTCATCTCTACTCTTATATGCAATAATTCAAAATGTACTTGTTATTCTACCTTTGATCAACAATATGAAGGAGATAAACATACATTAGATGCATATATCAAGTAAATAAGATGGACTAGAAAAGAGGATTCAAGATTATCAAATAATTATGAGAAGCTTTGGGCTTCTTATTTTCTTAACTTGTTTGTTCTCTATGTAGGTAGAAGTGTTAAATATACAATAGCTTCATGATAATACAATGACAAAGAAGGACAACAGATTCAAATAGGTACTGTGCAAAATATTTAATGATAGGACAGTGCTAAAGCAATAGATTAAGTAGTAATGAAGAGAGAAGTGTCACTATATGAGTTATCCAAATAAAAAATTATGAAACAATAACCTATGAAGCTTGAGGATAGAAAATCATGAGTACAACCACCTATAAGAGGACAACAAGATAAATATAAAAGATCAAGAAAGAATAACCAAAAGCCTAGAACCATCAGATGCAAGACATTTAAATGACCTATTATGAGTTATGTGTTTGATTTTGTGGTTGTATTGCTGATATGTGGTTCTCATTGATGTCAACACTATTAGCATTGGTGATGCTTAAGGCTATATATATTGAGGAGATTGAGAAAATTGTAAAATAACATATTGCAGATAGCTAGTGAAGTTGAGAAGGTTAGAGTAGTGGTAAGTGTTGTAAGTTGATAATCAAGTGGTACACACTAAAGGGTTTGTTGCTCAATCTATCTATTATGTTGTCTGAAATTTTTAGTGGTGCACATCAAGATTTGAGAAAGTTATGAAGTTCTATGTTCCTACAATCATTTTGTTACTATAGCAGGTGTTCTTGGATGAAGAGGATGGAATTTTGGTAATTTCAGTTGTTGTGCATGTACCTATGATGTTCATGGATGAGTCTAGATCGTACTCTATCCTTGTTGTATGTCTACATTAGTCTGAGTGTTCATGATCAAAGATTTTTTTGATGTGTGCTCAAGTTTTCATGTTATTGGCTGACATGATGGTGGTAGCATGTTGTGGATCCATGAGGATTAATATTTTATTGTTTGGCATGTTCGAAGGTGTTTTTTTGGGTTCTCACTATGTTGTGACTGACTTGTGTTGGTGTGCATTAAAATTTATTCATGTATTGAGGCCGACAGTTGTAATTCATTCTTTATTTGTGGTCGACTGAATTTTTTATGTAAATCCATGTGGCAGATATATAAGAGTGATTGTTTACTCATTTTGAAGTGTTCTCAAGGTATGTTCAGTGTGTGTATGTGTAATACATGTGTGAATAAAGGTCAAATCATTTAGGAGTAGAGCTAAGTGTGAAGAAGGCTGAGCAAAGTGTATTTATGCCTAATCGGAACTGTAATCAAGCTTGTGAAGAAGCTAATTTCTCATTTCATGTTCATCAAATGGATTTAAGCTGATTACTGTATGTAAGGAAATGAGCCTTCCTTTGAAAAGTAAGCTCTAGGTAGTGTGCTTGAATGCAAGTGCATTCCTTATTCATTCTTCATTATACTTCTAACAGGGTATAATCTTGTGGACTAACATCCACCGTGGTTTTTCCCCTAGCAGGGTTTCCACGTATAAAATCTTGGTGTTCATATGTCTCTGATATGTTATTGATTTATGCTTGCACTGTTAATTATTAGATCTGAGATTTAAGGTTGATTAATGTTGAATAAGTTTGATTTTGGTAACAACTTATTCACCCGTCCCCTCTCAGTTGTCTATCCTTGTTTTTCAAACAAATGGTATCAGAGTTATTTCCTCAGAAGAAGAAGCCTAATAGCTTGAGGTGATGCGAGATAGAATCATACAAGAAGTATAGTCCTAGATTCGATGGTAAAAACTACTCTTTATGGAAAGTTAGAATGGAGTGTCATTTGAAGTGCATTGGAGAACCTTTCTAGAAGATCACATAGAGTGCATATAATATTCCTCAGAATGGTACATCCTCTGAAGATGAGATCAAACAAGCAAGAGTTGATACCAGGGCTATTTAAGTATTATTGAGTTCTTTGATAGATTCACAGATGACAAATGTGTTAGGATTGAAGATTGCATATCAGATTTAGAAAATGTTGGAAACATTGTATGTGTTGGTTGTTTCTACTATAACCAGGTTAATCTCCTAATCTACCTATAGAATTTCCAATTCTAATCAAGGGCAGCTTGAAGGACCTAGACCAACTAACGAGGATTTTAAAGACCTACACTTTGGGCTTTGCAAGACCCAGGAGGGTGATCCCTTAATGTGTTTACAACCTTTACACCATTATCATAAACAACACTAACAATAACATATAATCTCACTTAATAGCTCAATAGAATGGGATAATACTAAATAGAATTGGCTATTCATCAATATTATCAACCATTTGGAGGTTGAGATAGTCATAACAATACTTCACAGTAAAAGATATTCCTTAATTTTCAATTTGTAGCAAGCTCCAAGTGAACAAAAACAAATACTGAATCTCACAAACAGATGCAACTTAGATTAGTTCCTTATATCCATTGGAGGAGTCAAATTCACAAATACCTAAGGGTTTATAATAGATTCAACATATAGCATATAATACCTTCAATAATATTTCCTTATAATATCACCAATATGCACCCTAACTCAATACTACTTATCAAATCCTTGTACAGAACATATCAACCTACAATCCCATTTAATTATTTTAATTAATTCTTTGAATTAAATCTAAGACAAGAATTTCACACACCATAACAATGAGATGAACAACATAACCCTTGATCATTTTATTCAAAATTCAAATATGCTTGTACATAGGAGAGATATGAGCTTGAATTTATCAATTTAATTCAAATGTCGGTATTGTCATAAAACATCATATCTCCATGAATTCAAAACCTACAACAAATTACTCAAAACCTAACTTGCATTTTTTTTATAACTATCAGACTTTACAATTGCTCTCCAACTTCGCCTAGACTTGACCAAAAATTTCTAACTTGCTAACTCGTACTTCTGGCCTTGAAATCCTTCTTATAGAAAATGAAGGAGAGAAAAAGCATCGGGCTAGAAAGCACACATGTCACTGGCCACTTGGACCACTTTGTGACATTTCAAAATTTGGTTACAAAAGAAACCTCCTTGGAGAATCTTCTTGTTCCAATAACAAAAAATCTTCAAGAAATTCGCACTTAGACTGCCACCAAAAAAAAACTGGAAATTTTTATAACTGCAATAGTTGGTTAGTTAACAATTTGCAGCCTACTCCCGCTTCACTCCTCCTCAGTTAAATATATTCACCCACTGCTGATACTCTTCATCAATTGGCCAATTAAAACCGATTACCTCATTTACTTTGATAATATAAGGCATGTATTTAACTGCCACTTGGTTTGCCTCTCATTCAAAAGACTCAAGGAATGAGCTGGTGCTAATAATTTTATCCATGCAGCTCACTAATAAATCAAAATCTGAGTCATCACAAATTAAAGTAATTTGAGCATTGATGACCTAATTAGACTGATCCTACCATTGTTGAAGTGACCTAATATTTACCTACTCATCTTTTATGTCAGGCAGAAGTTTCTCACTCCAATCATCAAAATTCTTTACCAATTATTTGATCTTTCTACTCAAGTCATCTGGTAAGGCTTGAAAACCTTGCAATGACTTAACCAACACTTGAGTAGGTCTTAATGACTGGGGCCTATTATTGACATAAAACCTTGAGGCCTTATACATTACATCTAAATCATTGGCCCTACGGATCCACTTTTCAATTAATGGTATTGCTACCTCCTAATTCCTATCAATGTTCTTTATTGCACACAATAATAAAGCATAAGAAGAATACACAGCTGATAATATATCATCAAACTTCTCATTTAAATGACACAAGACAGCAGTAAAAATCTCCTTTGTCTTGAAAATATCCCCTCCTCACTCACCTTCAGAGATGCTTGTAGCTTTGCAACTTTTTGCATTAACTACTTCTTGGTTGGATCAATAGAGCATTCTATCTCTTCCTCAATTAGTTCCAATGAAGGGCTGAGGGAAGGAGTCTAACTGGGAGATCCCAGTGTAGAGACAATGGGGGAAACAAAAGGCAATGATCTCGATGTGGAAGACAATGATTTAATCCCTGGAGCCGCTGATGTTTCCCCAATCTGCCTATATTTTAACCTGTCCACCTTTGTTTGCAGCTCAATATTTCTTTGCTTCACCTTATTATATTCTCCAATCATAAAATTATATTTTTCCATCAGGCTCCTTTTTTTAGCTTTTTTTCTCTCTATAGTCTTTTGTGCCAATTTGGCCACATTCACAATTAAATTTGTGGCCTCTGTGGTTGAGGTCTCTAAAGCTCTTTATAATATCAACCCCCCTCTCAAATTTGGGTTAATATCAGTAATATTTGGCTTTCTTCCTTGGGGGGCCAAAGCCCATATTGCTAAGGTTTCATATTCCTCACTAAAAGTAGAATCTTGCAATACTGCCTTGACCTCTTCTTCAGAATTTTGGAGGGGATGCTTGGACTTCAAAATAGCATTGAAAGCTACTGCATCAATAATATCCTACTCAGGTAAAATCAAGACACCAACTTGATTGACTAACTTTCTCCCTTCCTCTGGAGTGATGTTATTGAATTCATTCAATACTTCAGCCTTTACCTCATCATCATTCTCCTAATCTGACCTATCAGGCCTCAGTTCTCGTCTCTTCTTACACTTCTCCTGATATTCTTCCAACTTCATTCTCCATACCAGTTGCAAGAAGACTGGTGTTTTCACAAAGGCATCATCATCTAGAATTTTTTTACAAGCCTCCATCCTTGCATCTCTTACACATTTACCTTTCATATCCAAATCTGATAAAACCAACTCAACTAGTATTGGAAAAGAAGGCATGCCCATTTGCATATCCTGATCAGTAACAATAATCCCATCCACCAAGTCATCTGGGACTGTTCAATCCTTCACCTCTTGGGGCTTGTCACTAATGGTGGTGGTGAGGAACTTCTCTTAGGTGATGACTCCAGATCAATTTTTTTTATTGCCCCAAGTGCTTTGAAATGTGGACCTGGTTGTTCATGAAATTTCATCATCTGCTTTCCCTTTCTATCTTCTTCTTCTTCATCACTATTGTCACCCCTTTTCCTCCCGTAAATAGGCCTGTCATCTGGAGGTTGGTAGACTGGCCTCTCTTCAAGTGGCTTTGCAGCTTTTTCCTGTATGCTCAAGTCCAACTCTGGATTTATTTTCTTGGTCAATAGAATAATCATGATTTCTTTGAAATTCTCTATCAAAAAATCAATATTTTTATGATAGAGATTGAATTCCATCAATGGATCATACTTTGGATCCATCTTGTGCACAATGGCCAATAGCTTATCATAGGCTACCCATTTCTATTTGTTCAACTCCTTATTCAAATCAAATTCATTTTTGACTAGGTCCTTAGGGAAATTGAACTCATGAACAAATTTGGCACCTTTTATTCTTTGTCTAAATAGAGCAAAGAAACCCTCAAGATCATGTTGCCTCCTACGACCAAAACTCAAATTGCATACTTTAAAAAAAAAAATCCAAAATGAACCCAACCTCCCTTTGAAATTACAAAATCAAACACCACCATATAGTCTGGGTAAAAAGTCCCCTTACCCTTTCCTGTAAGGTTATCTTCTTGAATACATCCAATCTATCACATAACCTCAACAAATCCAACTCTTGATGGCACATTATAAGGAAAAATATGTGGGGTCCCCTGAAAACCATATACCCTCAAAACACTGTTGACTGGGAATGGGATAATGTCACCCCAATTGTGGCAAATATTCAAATCTAGCCTCCTCCCCTTTGGCCTAATGAAATCATACAACTCCTCAGAAACCCTAGATAAATTTACCATCAATCTGGATCTCAGTCTTGATGCAAGGAAATTGTCAAACTGTACATAACTGGCATTCTCCCTATTGTATGAAAGGTCAGCAGTTCAGACTTGTAGTGGCAACTTTTCTCCATTGACAAACTACTTCAATCTCATCTTCTCAGAGAAGAAATCAGCATTCTTGAACAAAAACATGTGCATTAACATAGAATACCAGTAAAGGGGGGTGCATGCATCATTTTTCTTTAATTTTAACAACCCTTCATGTATCGTTTCAGCCAAGAAGAAAGAAAAATCATGTACTACAGAGAAATTGGGGTGTTGTATTTGCACCCCCATGAACATATAACCTATAGGCATCATTGTATTAGGGCTAAAACCCAAAATTTGGCACAATGAATAGAAAGTGGTCAAGAAGTGTTTAGAAAAACAATCCAACCTAAAAGGCTCCTGGTCGCTAGGGCTAATATGAACACTTGAACTTCGTACCCTAGCCAAATGAGGTGGGAGCAGCTTAGGTCTGAAAAGATATTTCATCTTCCCACACTCCTGTTTCATTCCTTCAAGCTCGATAGGGACCAAGAATACACTGGCCTCACTCAAAACAAAGACCTCTCAAAACTCCTCTTTGTTAATACTTAACAGAACCTTTCCATCATTATCTCTAACCACCCGTGTGACAGGATCATATCTTGCGGCCACTACCTTGAGAAAATCCACATTAGGGAACACATTTGGAACTATCAGCTTCCGTGTATCATACATCTAGCCATTTGAAAAAGGATAGGGAAAATTTATCTATCCAAACCCTTAAGGGGAACCCTAGCATCAACTATATTGAAACAATTATACACTAATCCCTCCCCTAGGGTTTTTCCTTGCATTAAAACTAGCCCCATCTTCCTATCATTTGTTGACAATGGCAATTGATCTAGGAAATCATCATACAGGTTTCTATTCAAAAATTCAATCTGGTTGGAATGATGTTTTAATGGTGCCATCCTGAGCAAACTAAGGCTTCCTTGTATTTCAGACCTCAAACAAACTAGGGCTTTACAAAACCACAATATTACAAAACAACTACCTTGTAATTTCCCACAATTTAGCTCACCTATAGCCCTAAGACAATTTTCAACAAGCTTTCCAACAACCAAACAAAAAATTCCCCCAAATTCATATTATAATTTGACCAGGAGATGCAAAATTCAACTTATGGCTTTGTGATCGTAGAAACCCTAATTCTTCATTGCAACATCTCATGAATTCATCCTCAGCTTTAAAACTGCTCAAATGCTTTGTGATACAATAGAACAGGAAAATGGCCACTTTATTACAATTAAATGATGCCAGAAAATGTCTTGTCCACTGTTAAAGCTCACTCGCATGCTACACCAATGGTTCCAATCACATTTGATGTAGATTCAAATATTACCCATTGATCTTCCACTTTTGCTAGATCATCGAACGACTACCTTCAAATCAATCTGACATGACCATTCACCATGGAAAAATGGCCCACCACATTCTACGTCGCCAAGGAAATCCACGTGGCGCTCGCCCATGATATCACAATCAGTAAAAACCTTGCAACTTTTGATCATGCGATGGTGGGCAACCATGGATCTGAATCATCGAAGATCCTATTCATTCAAAATAGAAGCTAACTCTGTCATTAAACATCAAGCACCTTTCCTACCGAGATTAAAACATCTTCATCCATTTGAAACATGTGCATCTTATAATTGCTTTAGTAACCTGCTAGATAATGTATCAAATCCATATTAATGTATTAAATTATTCCTCTCATTCCTTTGGCTTCACCAGATGTGACACATGGTGCTCGCCCGTGATATCGTGATTATCCAAAACTATGTGGTGGGGTCATCACGGATAGCGAGGAATGACAAAGATCAAACAATGATTCATCAACGGTCATGCAAATTTATCCCTCTGCAAAATATAAAATATTTGTTAAAACAAGAGGGGGCATTACTAGGTTGACGAAAAATGATGACATAAGTTGTTTTTAAAAGAGGGAGCATGAGGCCATCCTATACTTAGGAAAGAATAAGGTCTAGCGAAAGAAATAAAATAATGGATCAAATGGGGGCCAAATCTAGATGAATCAATGGGGAATAAGTTTTTTTTTAAATCCCTCCTCCAAAAGCAATGACCGAATAGATCCCAACAATGGTATAAGATAAGACACTAGGGTTTTGCATAAATACATGAGAACAAATGTAAAACCCCAACCATAGGCTCTTCTCAAACATCATGTAGAACCAAAAATATAGGCATGATCAAATGGAACTTATAGAACAAAAATTGAAGTTCCATCAGTGGCTCCAATTGGGGACGTTCATTCCACTAGAATGAAGCAAGATCTTAGAATCTCAAGTTGAGCAGACCAATTGCAAAGACGACCAAAATGGGTTGTTTGGACAAAACAACCCAGCAAGAAAGAAACCTACCACTAACATATATACAAACCTAAACTGATGTTCATGGAAAAACAAACTTTAGGATGAAGTATAACTTCAAGAACTGTCCATGAACTGGCAATTCAAGAATATCCCTTATCATCTCTTGGAGGAAGTATGAATCTTCACCCCACTTACTGTTGATAAAAAATGGACGCAACCAGATTGCATCAAATTTTCCATGTTTTCCTTTATCTTCTAATCTGGCATTCCACATTAGGACCAGATCACCATCTTGGAAGCTCCTTGCAGTTTCCTTTTTGTCATACAAGTTCTTTACTTGCAACTACAATTTTGAATTTTGAATTTAAGCCTCTCTCCTGGTTTCATCTAATTCTATAAGAGCTTCTACTCTCAATTTCATTTCATCATCAATTTCATTGTCATATGTCTGGAAAAACTTATACATCTCCATCATATTATTTTGGGGTAACCTTGCATTTATCCCATAGACCAATTCAAATGGGGCACAACCTATTGCTTTGTTCACAGTTACTCTATCTGCCCAAACTGCTAATCTCAACTTAGAATCCCATGCCTTATTTTTATCTAGGATTCTCTTGATGATTTCCATCAAGATTTTGTTGCTTGATTATGCTTGTCCATTTCCCTATGGGTGATATGGTGATGAGTAAGAAATTTGGATCCCATGCTTCTCACAAAATTCTGTGTATTCTTCAGATCTGAAACACACTCCATTATCCGAAACAATCCTTTCTGGACATCCAAATCCAGTCAATATATTGCTCATCAAGAAATCAATTACCACTTTACTGGTTTTCTTCTTCATTGGACATGCTTCCACCCACTTGGTAAAATAATCAATGGCCACCAATATCCATGAGTGGCCTCCACTAGACTTACATGCTATCTCTCCCACAAAATCAATACCCCATTGTTGAAATGGAGATTGCACTGCAACTGGTTTTAGAGGCAAGTTACCAGAGAATTTTAACTAACTAGAGAAATGTTGACAAGCATCACATGTCTTTACCAATTGGTGTGCATCTTTGAAAATAGTAGGCCACCAAAATCCATCCCTTAGTATCTTATGGGCAGTTGTTTTGGCCATGTAATTCCCTCCACAAACTCCACTATGCATCTCAACCAGAATTTCCTATGCTTGATTTTGATCTACACACTTTAGCATGATACCTTCCCCATTTCTCCACCAAATCTTACTAGCTAAAATAACATACTTGATAACATGTAATTTCAATGTCCTTTTCTCATTGTCACTCAAGTTATCAAGACACTTCACCTCTTGCAAATAATATATGACACCTTTATACCATTCAAAATGTTCCATATCACATATCTGTGATCTATTCTCCTCTTCTTACAAATTTATCTGATTTTCTTATAGATTACTTTGGGCCATAAGCTTGTCCAATCCTTGTCCTCTTACCAACTTAGTAATCTGGATCTCAATATTGAATTCTTGGATCCTATTGATCCATCTACATCATCTTCCTGACACTTCTTGTTGTGTGAAGATATCTTTGACAACAACACTAGGTACATATGCAACCACAGTAAAATATTTTACTGCCATCAAATAAGGCCTAAAATATTTTACTGCCTTTACCAATGCATATGCCTATTTCTCATTTATATCATACTCGAGTTCTGTAATTTGCCAATATTTAATGAAAAAGGCTATAGGTTGTTTAAAACCTTTTGCATTCTTTTACAACAACACAACTGCAATTGTGTGGAAAGAAGCAAATGAAAAGATTTGTAAGGGTTTAGAAAAATCAGGGGTTTTCAATACAAGATCCTCCTTTATTGCTTGTTTAATGGCTTGGAAGGCTTGTACAAACTCCTCTCCCCATTCAACCTTAGCTCCATTCTTAAGCATCTTGGAAATTGGGTGAACTATCTCAACAAAATTTGTCACAAACCTCCTTAGTAAGTTTATTTTTCCAAAGAAATATTGTATACCTTTGACATTGCAAGGTTGTGAGATTTTTTCTATTGCAATTACTCTCTCTAGATCAATTCTGACTCCATCCTTTGAAACAATATGTCCCAAAAAATTTCCCTCTCTTACCCCAAATGCACATTTCTTTGGATTCAAAGAGATATCGTACTCCAATGCTCTACTAAATACCTTCTCCAAATGCTCACAATGATCCTCTTCCTTTTTGGAGTATGCTATCAAGTCATCTTGGTATATCACCAAAAAAAAGTTAATGAAATATGAAAATGCCACATCCATGTCTCTTTGGAAAGTAGCCCCTGCATTTGTCAGACCAAATGGCATTCTCACATAAACATTTGTTCCCCAGGATGTAGTGAACGTTGTCTTATATTTCTCAGACTAATTGACCATGAGCTGGTTGTAACTATAGAACCCATCCATCATAGACATTAATCCACAGTCTGTCACCCTTTGCAACGTGGATTCCATATTTGGTAATGGATAGTTGTCTTTTAATGAAGACACATTCAAATTTCTAAAGTCTACACATAATCTGATGTCTCCATTTTTCTTTCTTACTGGTACCAAGTTTGACACCCAGGATGAATTTCTGATTGGTTTAATGATCCTTGCATCCCTTAGTTTCATCAACTCTTCTTGCATTTTGGGAGCTAAGGTAGGATTAGTGGGCCTTTGTTTTTTCCTAAATGGCTTGGCACCATCACTCAAGGGAATTTCATGTTGGAATAGATCCTCCTTCTATGCCTTAAGATCATCATAGGACCATGCAAACACATGTCTAAATTTCCTCAATAAATCAATTAGCATCCTTCTCACCTGTGGTGATAGTTTCTTTTCAATATATACCTTTTTTGGTGATGCTTCTGTTCCAAGATTTATCTCTTCCAAGTCATCAAGATGTGGATCAGTATGATTAGCCTTTGTCCTATATTGATTGTCAAATAATCTTTCCAATACAACTAAACCCTTAGGAATTGTATTTTTTTTTAACTGAATTACTTCATTTCCAAACACAGTATCTTTACCATCAATTGTTTCTACAAAAGCTCCAAATTCAATTTCTTGACTTTCATATTCATCCACACAATTTAGGAATCTTAGTATGTCATCATCATTATCAAAAACTTTCCATTTTTTGATATTATCAGGAACTGATGGCCTAGTTTGCAATTCAACCTTTGAGATCCCAACAAATGTTATATCATCTAGTTTTAATGCAATATTTGGTAATAAGTCTACCACTTTGTTGTGGCCTCTCTCCATCCAACCTATGCCAAATTCATCAAAGTTTTCCAATTCATCCCAAACAACATTCCTATACTATTTCAGCCTCTTATTCTTTGATACATACCTAGCTCTAATTTGGGAAACCACAAACTCAGAGTTTGCAATTACCTTGAGCTTCTTAATCCCATGCTTTTCAGCCAATCTTAGACCTAACAATAGGGTCTCATATTCCACCACATTATTGGTAAAATCAAATGATAGAGTGAAAGAGAACCTAAATGTCTTTCCACTCGGTGACCATAACAAAACACCTGCACCAGATCCTTCTTTTGAACTTGCACCATCAAAGTACATAGTCCACAAGTCATCACACTCTGACAATTTTTTAATTTTTGTATCGATTGGTGCAGTGGGCTTATCACAATTTCCAAGGAACTCCTCAACTTTGAATTCATTTATGCCATTGTCAATAAAACATGTCATATTTTCAGTTGGATCATGCTCAATCATATGGGGAACTTTTGATTCTCTCTCAATCTTGAAATTCTATCCATCAATGGAGAAAGTAGCAAATGACAGGTCACCCTACATGTTACCCCCCATTGATGCACTCCACTTTCTTGACAATAGCATCCCAAAATGTGGTGGGATGTCTGCAACTAGTACAGTCATGGCTAAGTCCTTCTCAGGATACTGAGTCAATTTATAATGTAATGCTCTGATAGTCCCAATAACTAGCACCTCCCTTGAATCTATTGCATAGTATTTACCTTGAGTAGTATCCACTGTCAAGCCCATTGCCTCCATGATCTTGATTGGCATAACATTATTTGATGCCCCTAAATCTATCTTACAATTCCTTAAAGTCTTCCCATTTATAACAACACTTAAGAAAAAGGGGTTTATGTTTTCAAGGCACATATTAATGGAATTCCCTAAATATAAAGGGGGAATTTGTGACACAATTCCCTCCACTTCTTTCTCTTTTCTTTCTCCTTCATCCTTTGCTTCTTTACAACTACCTTCTTCAACCCTATTAACAGCAACACCTGTGATCAAAGCTATTGTCTTTTCCTTATGTTCACCTATTCTCATCATTTCTAGAAAAGGTACAGTAACTTTAACCTAAGAAAGCACTTGAAACATATCTACGGGCATATATTTTGGCAAGTCAGACACCATACCTTCATCATTTTCTTTCTTCTCTTTTTGTTTGCTTCCCTCAAGTTTCTTCTGCCTCCTATCCTCTGAAGTAGGTTCAATAGACTTTGTAATCACTTTAGTCTTCACCAATGATGAAGCTGCATCTTCTTGAGGCTTTGGAGTTACATTTTTTTTGCCCAAATCTTATCATTTTTAACCTCTTTAACTTTGACAACATCTTTCCTCTTATCAACTTTAACACCCTTATTTTTGTCCTTTTGTTCTTTAATAAATAAGCCAACAAGTTTACCTTGTTCACCACCCACAGTTTTGTTTCTTAGCTAAAGTGAGCTTCTCATTTGAGCAGCCATTTCCTCATTCAACCTTGCAATATCTTCTTCTGATGGTCTCCTTAGGGACACTGAATCTTCATCCTATTTCATATTGCAAGCATTATGGTCAAAATCACCTTCCTCATGAAAGAAAACCTGATGATTGTATATCTCACTTCTTTGCCTCTGATTATCCACATCAAATCCATGTGATTCATCATCAGAGGAACACTCTGCCTCATCAATGTATGATTTGGACATACAAAGATCCACATCACCCTGCTCAATTTTAGGAGTCTACTCATAAGTTTCCTACTTTGTTCCCTCAACAACAAGCAACTGAGCAATACCACAGTGATTTTGATCATGTGGCTATTGACAAACCTCACACCATGGTCTATCTTGTACCAAATTTACTGAATGCTTATGTAGGGGATCTAGAGTATGCTGATCATGATTAGGCTTCTAGCTAGGAAAGATTGGTTTCCCATCTTTCTAATTTGTATTATAAGGATAATTTTGCAACCTAGGTTGTCTTTCATTCTTATTATATTGTTTCTTGTCATTTCCTATACCATTTTCTTGCTTGGAAACAATATATTTTATGTCTTTCAAAGTGCTCAAGACCTTATCCCATTTCTCATCATCCTTAGGCTTTGAAGCATAAACCTTCTCAACCTTATCCTTAGGATGTTTTTAAAGCGTGGGCTCTTCTCTCCTACCATACTTCCCCGAAGCTTCCCTATTACTCTCAATGTTTATGGCCACCCTGAAAGCATCCCTCATAGTCTAAGGCTCTTTATCTCTGAGGAGGTATGCCATTTTAGCATCAAAAGCATTGAAATATGTGGTTAGACAAACATTATCATCAAGCCTCAAAACTTGGAACATCTTATACATTGCTTTTTGAAATCTTAAGTTAAACTCTATCACAGGCTCATTTAGTGACTTCTTGATGTTATTGAATTCATTCAACATAAAAATGGGATTAGTTTTATCACCGTACTATTCCTTGAAACACTTTTAAAATTCATCCCATGAACCAATACTAGCATTAGGTAGACCTATATACCAATCCCTCACATCTTCTATCAAGGATTGTACAAACAATTTCATTACAACATCTTCATGCTCTACCTCATAATCATTCAACATATCCATAAAGGTTTTTAAATGTTCCTCTACTGTCATAGTATTATTGCCAACAAATTTACTCATCTT